>JAXQQM020066053.1:0-65873 GCA_034641835.2 Pinus albicaulis
TGCAGAAGTGGGTTTCATATAACTCCACAAAATACTAAAAAGACCATGAGAGAAATAAGGACAAGAATGGTACAAGAAACATGTCCCTTATTTAGGTTGTGGACTTTATCAAAACAATACAAAGTTGTCTTTCATAACTCCCCAAGATACGAAAAACCATGAGATAAATGAGGACAAGGATGATACAAGAAATAGTTCTCTTACTTAGGTTGTGGTCTCTAACATGACAATGCATAGTTAGGTTTCGTAAATCCCCACAAATCAAAAAACACAAGAGGAATGAGTACATGAATGGTTTAAGAAATTGGTCACTTATGTAGGTTGTGGCCTTTAGCATGGCAATGCAGAACGAGGTATCATGACTCCCACGAATAAAAATACCATGAGAGGAATGAGGACAAGGATGGCACAAGAAACATGTATCTCTTATTTGAAAAATAAGAGGGAGTAAACATAGCTAATAACACATTCAAGAGATCCCAAGGGGTCAAATCAATAGGTTAATACCATGTTGTTGGGAATTTTTCTAGTTTTGTGCGAATAGGTACCAAGTTGGAATCCCTCTTGATAGGTGAGGCACACTACTCTATGTGTAATGTATCCAACCATCTAATTAAGCTAACATCAACATTTTTACATGGAATTGATAGGAAAATAGAACTTAGCAATGGAATATACAATTCCCAAAAGATATTAATTTAATACCCATGAGTATGATCAAGCATATCAGCATATAAAGCATATTTATACTCTTACATTGAATAATAACAGCTGATACATGGAAATTATGTAAGTATACATAACCAACATTTCTTTAAAAAGGTAATTACATCTCCTTCATGATTCTAGCCTCCTTTTAGGTACCCATAATGTCATTTACAAAAATTGAAATCGTCGGAAATTAAATATATAATGGAGGTAGAATTATTCCCTCCCCATTATAATATATAGTTCATTAACAACCTCAATGAGTATACCAATATATGCTAGAAAACTATAAATTCCTTCTTGAGCCAAACCTTACTTCTAGCATTTCATCCTCAAGAATATACATAATTCTCATAACAAGGACAACAATAGCATTAAAATTTCATTCCGACAATAATAAAATCTATAATACTTATCTATTTGGAAATTTTCCACCAATTGGATATAGAGGAAGGACATTCCACTTAACCATAGGTTTCGTATTACACTAGTTCCCTTTGCAATGAAGGCCACCCCCGAGTTGAGACTATGAATCCATGTGGGGCATTTTGTTTCTATGGTTGCCTCTAATTTCTCTTTTCATATCCCAATTTCTAGGCCAATGGTAATCTAAAATAATTCCGAATCCACAGCCTTCTTCCCCATTAGCATCCACAACCTAATGAATGAGATCCTCTTCTTCTTTTAGAAATAACTAGGGCTATCCCACTTCCCTCCAAGGCTCCAACACAAGTTGGCTAGGGCATCTTCTGGTCTGAATTACACGGAATTATTAGTTGTAGCAAATTTTCCTTGATTATAGTTAATACATTTCCATGTAGCCACAATTCTCTATAAATGTGTGGTTGTATCTATCACAATTCAAAAACAGTCTACACATAACGATTCTCTTTAACCAACCTAATTTTCTAGAAAAAGTTCAATTTGTGGGATGAATTCCTAATTCTTGGTGACTTTATTATAATTGAACAATAGTCCTTTTAAAACTCCTCTCTGCATTCAAACCTTCAAATTTGAACCACCATGATCATCACAATCATTATTTTCTCGTTTTGTAACATCAATTGCATGGCATGAATGGACCGCTTATCCCTTCAAGAATTAACCCCCTCGTAAGGTTTAATTAAATGATAAACCATAATTAGGTGATCCTTAGCCTATAAAACCGAGAGGGTAGCCTTTGTTGCAAGGAAAACTATTCCAACAAGGAGTCCATATTTGGGCGGAACATTTTTATTCTCCAACTGGTTTATGGACAATTTCTAGTTATAGATTTTATTATTTACATGTTGAAGATTAACAACATTTTTTTTGTTGTAGTATATGAAAATGGTGTACTTATATTCTTATAAGAATCCAAAAGTGAAGTTTGGCTCAAGAGCAAATTCCTAACTATTTAATATATATTAATAGGTAAATTTGAGGTTGTTGCAACCATATATTGTAATAGAGAAGGTATGATTCTATCTTTGCTATAAGTTAAATTAAAACCATGTTTATTTGTTGCCTTGAGTAGAGACTAGAATTATAACAGAAATGCAATTATCTTTCTCAAGAATTTTCCATTATATATATTATTATAATTTCCATATATCAATTGTTATTATTCAATATATGAACAAAAAATATGTTTTATATGTTAATATAGTTGATCATTGAATTAATTTTTTGTGAGCATTGTATATTATATTATTGAATTTTTTTTCTATAAATTCCATGTAAAAATATTAATCTCAATTGAATTAGATGATTGGTTATGTTGCAAAATGAAATCAAAATTATTAATTATAACATTGGAGTTATATAGACTTAAAAATGTTAAAAATTAATATAAAAGAGACAAAACAAACCAACTAGCGGAATTATTATTAGTTATAGCATTAGAGATATTTAGACTAGAAATATTAAAAATTAATATAAAAGAGACAAAACAAACAAACTAGTGAAATTGGCCACCCTTTTGTTATTGGGCTTGTTACCAATTACAAAAATAAGATTTGATGTTGCAGACCAAACTGATCAACAATTATTATTATTTTCTACCACAACTCCTTGAGTTTCAAAACCATAATGTGACCTAACTGTGTCGATTTTAATTTTTTCTACCACAACTCGGTTTCAAAACCATAATGTGACCTGACTGTGTCTGTTTTTACCTATTGTCATTTTATATATAACTTTTATTTTAATAGTTAATTTTTATATATATAATTTATATTTTAATAATTAAAAAAAAAAATATTGAATTATAATTTTATTAGACAATAATGTTACAAAATGCTGCAATTAGTGTTTAAAAGGTAAATATTAAAATTTTCTTTTACAATACCACAGTTTATATATATCTATATATATAACTTTAACTTGTATTTGTCTAGGCCAGTAAGTATTTTAAGATTGGAAATTTTGAAGGTAGTATATAAGAATTTTTTTGAAATTTAAACTATATAGTTATGATATGAAGTTATTATGAAATTTAAAGTTTGGAATTCAAATTAATATTAATAAATTTATTTAATAGTTCATAAGTAATCTCCAATAAAAAAAAGCGCGTGGCTTAATAGCCCATTCGTCCGAAAAATAAAAAAATTCAAACCTGAAAGGCCCGGATGTGAATAGTTTTCCGACAAGGTTGCGGCTGTTTGAGTGGGTATTAGGTATGCAGATGGAGTACCTAAGAAATATTATATTCAAGATCCTAAATGCTGTCTAAAGGTTTGAAATGTTTCATTCAGAGAGGTTCGATCTTAAGTCTGAGCATAAAATGGATAGAAATGGGTATAATGACCTAGTAGAGATTTCATCCGAGAAAAGCCCACTTTGATATGGGGGGAGATGTGTAGATTTTATAGTTTAATAATTGATCTGAAATCGTGAGAACAAATAATTTCTCATACAGAGATTGACTGTAGGGGCATTCACCGGATATTTCACCTTTACTAGAAAGGATGAATCCAGAGGCTACCTGGCCCTTCTACAGACTCTGCCTAAAGAAATAAAATGTAATCACAAAGATCTGATCAATGAAAGTATTTTTTTTAACTACAAAGTATTCATTGATCCAACTTTAATGTGTGAATAGACAAGTATACATGTTTTGCAAATGAAGTGTAGTGGTTTGAAGATGAACTGATAGGTTTTCTTCAGTGTTTAAACCAGCTTGGGAAAAGTTTGCTTATAAAAATTTACTGTTTAAAGGAGCAGAATCTGAAAATATGCAGCAAAATTATACAGTATGACAGCAAATAATTGTTTAAGTGGTTCACCCCTCTCTTCGGCTACCTCCGCTGGATCAAGCCTCCCAAAATGGGCTTGTCCTCTTTGATTAAATTGCTCAAAATGTGGATACAACTGTATAGAAGCCTCAAAGGGAAAAATACACTGCAAAATAAGATTCAGAAGGGTCAAATTAGTATAATCTGACTAAAAAATCACCTCCATTGGATGAAGGTAGACCAAAACAGCTCTTCTTCCCTTAGGCCCTAGTGGCTCCACGACCAAAAATGCTGGTAAATTCTCTGTTAGAGTGCCCTGATGGCTCTGCAAACACTCCCAGCAGCTCCATAATATCGAAGAGCCCCAGAATCATAAAAAAATTCGTATCAAAAGGCCTCTCTTAGCAAAAGTTATGCCACATTTACTAACTGCCAGTTTGGCCTAAAAAAACTCAAGTTAAGTTTAGTTAGCCGGCGCTAATTTGGCAGATCCGCCCTAATTAGTGCGCGCGCTTCAGATTTGTCGGAAGGTTAACTGAAATATTTAATGTGGTTTAATCCGGTCACATGGCAACTGTTATAATCGTCGGATTTTGTGCCATCGGATTTCGCGCCAAACGTTAACACACCTGCCGGAAATGCTGTTCGGTTCACATTCTAACAGTTTTAATGAATGTTAACTGTTGCCGCTCCAATGCAATGGATTTATGGTTTAAACCTCCGCTCTAAAAAAATCCACTCCAACTTGTATTGACCACGTGCCTTGACACGTAACTCTGCTCTAAACCCACGTAATACAGCACATTTAAAACCCACGTGCCTTTTACAAACTTTATACTTGTGGGTTTTTAACCCTTTTCATAAAATCTCGAATTTGGTTTTCAACAAATATGGGTTTTGAAATGTTTTAATACATAGTTGGGTTTTAAATGAATATGGATTTGAATTAATATAATTAATATATATATTTTAATTAATATTTAATATATAAAAAAATTAATATAATATATGATTTTTTTTTAAAATCAAATAAAATATTAAAAACTTTAATATATATAAAACATTAATTAATTTTTAATATATTAAAAATATTTTCTCCACATTCAAATCATGAACCCATTCAGCATTAAAGGTTATTGGGCGATTTCAAAATGCAACAACTTCTTCATACGACAACGGATTTGAGTGCCATTTGCGGCGTTGGGATCGTATCACCGAGCTCTTTCCAGTCGATCTATTCTGGAGAAATTCTGAGCACTTTCATTTTTTAGCCTTTTTCCATGGCTTGGACTTGAGCTCCTGATCACACCTCCCAAATGAGAAGCTTTTGGACCCCAAAATCTCACTAAAATTCTGAAACTGAACTGTAGAACAGAAAATGAGAGAATAACAACATCCTCTTCTCTTCAGCCTTCAAAAATGTTCCTGAATTGCCAACTGTTCACATGGCCAATTTTGCTGAATGAGCCATGTACTTGTGCCGAATCTCGACCAATTTTTCTTGCCATACCATTCTGCCATACTGAAACTAGCAATGACACTTGCTGAACTTTGTGCCCTCTTTGCTTGCATGCTTTTCCAACTCATGGAATCTTGCACTGCTTTTCACTGACACTTCGTTCTCTGCACCAAACGACACCAAAATCATCTTGTGCAACATATGACATCAACAACCAGTTGACAATGAAATGTGCTATACAAATGACACACAAACTTTGTAACAAGTGTGCTCACAACCGACAAAAGTCGAAAAACAACAAGATACATCTTGACAAACATATGTGTATGTATCATGTACAATGAACTATATACAGTTCGCTAATTACACATGCAACCTCTATGTACATGTGCAGCTTCAACTCTTCTTTTCAAATACCAACAAGTACATCATCCCAAAAACATGTGGGTGAACAAGAGTTGAACCAAAAGATATTGCTGTAACATAAGCGAGTATCATGCTCATCTTTTACACCTCCATGGAAAAATTTTGCAACAACAAAGAAATTCCTTCAACTGAAACTGCTTATACATGCAATCTTGCATCAACTTTTCAACTGAAATACATGCATACCAATCTGAAATTTGCATGTAAAAAATGAGTAATGACTTACTGCAATAAGAAGTCCATCCACTTCTCACCAAGCCACTTCCATGACGACTTTTGCTGCTGCAAATTTTCCTCATGTGAAACTTCCATTTTCACATCGATAATGGACTCCATAGATCCACTTGCACCAAACTGTTTGTCCCTTAGCTGCATGCGCTTTGGATGATTTGTTGGATGCAAAGTCCAACATTGAGAGACATCATGTCTCTTCCTTTGACAAACTGAGCAACTCCTAAGCACTTTCTGAGAAAGTTCTCTTTGCTTCTTCTGCTTCCTGTGTGCTTTCTTTTTCAACCAGCATCTTGAAGCAACATGGTTAACTCCACCACAAAATGTGTGCAACAAAATTTTCTTTCATTTGAACAAGAAAAATGATCATTCTTTGTAGAAACATAATCAAATTGATCATGTGAATGATTATACCTCTTTTGCTGCAATGAAGGCTTCAAACAATGGTAAGTAAGATTGCCATCATGACATTGAGAACTTGGGACAAAGGTTCTCTTTAAATTTGCATCACATTCTTGAATGCATGTGCTCAAAGCTTCGCCATTAAGCTGCTCATAGCCAAGACCCATATTCTTGGGACGCTCCACAACACAAATAGGCTCAACAATGCCTTGTGCATGCTTGCCCAAACCTTTCCCTTCTTGATAGCCCATTTTCAACATTAATTTGGACCCAAAACATCCTGTATGTTTTTCAAAAGAACCTACATACTTTTCAATGGAGGAACTTGAAGACAAGTTGGAACGATTATCCTCTTCCTCACGCTTGTTCTTGGACAAACCTTCTTGATCTTGAAGAAGCTGCAACTCCATATCATGTAGTCTTTGAAGAATGGCTTCTTTCTCTTCCTGCATAGCTAGCAACTGTGCATGGAGCTTAACGCCTTCTCTTTTATCCTCAATGAGAATCTGCACCATGTCCACCTTAAAAAACTCATTCTTCATGTCATCATTGAAGAATCTCGTGAAGGAGGAAAGTTCACTTGTAGAAGAAGATGACATGTTTCTGGATGATTCTAAGGCTATTGAGGATGAAATGGAAGGTGGATATAATGGCACTCTAGCCCTCCTTGGCTGAGGATTAAACTTTTCTCTAACCAATTGACCTTCCCCTCTTTGCAGTTTTAGCCTAGTAAGCATCAAGTTTCGCAGAATAATACAATTTACTTGCACAAATTTCACAAACTCTTAAAAAAAACCTTGTGCTCTGATACCAACCTGATCTGAAATCATGAGAAAAAATAATTTCTCATACAGAGATTGACTGTAGGGGCATTCACCAGATATTTCACCTTTACTATAAAGGATGAATCCGGAGGCTACCTGGCCCTTCTACAGACTCTGCCTAAAGAAATAAAATGTAATCACAAAGATACGATCAATGAAAGTATTTTTTTTAACTGCAAAGTATTCATTGATCCAACTTTAATGTGTGAATAGACAAGTATACATGTTTTGCAAATGAAGTGTTAGTTTGAAGATGGTAAGTAGTGTTCATTTGGCAGTAAATATGGTTATTGACTTGGGAAAAGTTTTCTTATAAAAATTTCTTGTTTAAAAGGAAAAATCGAAAATATTCAGCAAAATTATACATTATAATGACAAATAATTGTTTATGGGTTACCCCTCTCTTGGGCTACCTCCAGTTGGATCTGACTCCCAAAATGGGCTTGTCCTCTTTGATTAAATTGCTCAAAATGTGAATACAACTATATAGAAGCCTCAAAGGGAAAAATACACTGCAAAATAAGATTCAGAAGGCTCAAATCAGTATAATCTAACTAAAAAATCACCTCCATTGGATGAAGGTAGACCAAAAAAACTCTTCTTCCCTTAGGCCCTAGTGGCTCCACGACCAAAAATGCCGGTAAATTCTCTGTTAGAGTGCCCTGATGGCTCTGTAAACACTCCCAGCAGCTCCAGAATGTCGAAGAGCCCTAGAATCAAAAAAAAATTCGTATCAAAAGGCCTCTCCTAGCCAAAGTTATGCCACATTTACTAACTTCCAGTTTGGCCTAAAAAAACTCAAGTTAAGTTTAGTTAGCTGGCGCTAATTTGGCAGATCCGCCCTAATTAGCGGGCGCGCTCCAGATTTTTCGGACGGTTAACTGAAATATTAAATGTGGTTTAATCCGGTCACATGGCAACTATTATAATCGTCGGATTTTGTGCCATCGGATTTCGCGCCAAACGTTAACACACCCGCCGGAAATGTTGTTCGATTCACATGCTAACAGTGTTAATGAATGTTAACTGTTGCCGCTCCAATGCAACGGATTTATGGTTTAAACCTCTGCTCTAAACAAATCCGCTCCAACTTGTATTGACCATGTGCCTTGACACGTAACTCTACTCTAAACCCACGTAATACAGCACATTTAAAACCCACGTGCCTTTTACAAACTTTATACTTGTGGGTTTTTACCCCTTTTCATAAAATCTCGAATTTGGTTTTCAACGAATATGGGTTTTGAAATGTTTTAATACATAGTTGGGTTTTAAATGAATATGGATTTGAATTAATATAATTAATATATATTTTTTAATTAATATTTAATATATAAAAAAAATTAATATAATATATGATTTTTTTTTAAAATCAAATAAAATATTAAAATTTTTAATATATATAAAACATTAATTAATTTTTAATATATTAAAAATATTTTCTCCACATTAAAATCATGAACCCATTCAGCATTAAAAGGTTATTGTGAAATTCAAATGCAACAACTTCTTCATACGGCCAACGGATTTGAGTGCCATTTGTGGCATTGGAATCGTATCACAAGGCTCTTTCTAGTGATCTCTGTTCCCGAACAGTGCAAACAATTTCATTTTTTAGCCTTTTCCATGGCTTGGACTTGAGCTCGGTCGCACCTCCCAAATGGAGAAGCTTTTGGACCCCAAGCTCAACTGAAATTCTATTTGGTATGGAAACGAGAAAATGAGAGAATAACAACATCCTCTTCTCTTGACCTTATAAAATGTTCTGACTGCTTCATTAGGATAGCGAATTTTGCCTAAATGAGACATGTACTTGTTATGACCAAGTTTTCTTGCCACTTCAAAGTAACCATCTTTGAAACTAGCAATGACACTTCTTGAACTTTCTTCCCCTCTCTTCTGCAGCACATGCTTTTTCCAACTCATGGAATCTTGCCTTTGCTTTGCCAGCGACACTTCGTTCTCTGCACCCAACGACACCAAAACCATCTTGTACAACATATGACATCAACAACCGGTTGACAATGAAATGTGCTATACAAATGACACACAAACTCTGTAACAAGTGTGCACACAACCGACACAAGTCGATAAACAACAAGATACATCTTGACAAACATATGTGTATGTATCATGTACAATGAACTATATACAGTTCGCTAATTACACATACAACGTCTATGTACATGTGCAGCTTCAACTCTTCTTTTCAAATACCAACAAGTACATCATCCCAAAAACATGTGGGTGAACAAGAACTAAACCAAAAGATATTGCTGCAACATAAGTGAGTATCATGCTCATCTTTTACACCTCCATGGAGAAATTTTGCAACAACAAAGAAATTCCTTCAACTGAAACTGCTTATACATGCAATCTTGCATCAACTTTTCAACTGAAATACATGCATACCAATCTCAAATTTGCATGTATAAAATGAGTAATGACTTACTGCAATAAGAATTCCATCCACTTCTCACCAAGCCACTTCCATGACGAATTTTGTTGCTGCAAATTTTCCTCATATGAAACTTCCATTTCCACATCGATAATGGACTCCATAGATCCACTTGCGCCAAACTATTTGTCCCTTAGCTGCATGCGCTTTGGACGATTTGTTGGATGCAAAGTCCAACATTGAAAGACATCATGTCTCTTCCTTTGACAAACTGAGCAACTCTTAAGCACTTTCTGAGAAAGTTCTCTTTGCTTCTTCTGCTTCTTGTGTGCTTTCTTTTTCAACCAGCATCTTGAAGCAACATGGTTAACTCCACCACAAAATGTGCAACAAAATTTTCTTTCATTTGAACAAGAAAAATGATCATTCTTTGCAGAAACATAATCAAATTGATCATGTGAATGATTATACCTCTTTTGCTGCAATGAAGGCTTCAAACAATGGCAAGGAATATTGCCATCATGACATTGAGAACTTGGGACAAAGGTTCTCTTTAAATTTGCATCACATTCTTGAATGCATGAGCTCAAAGCTTCACCATTAAGCTGCTCATAGCCAAGACCCATATTCTTGGGATGCTCCACAACACAAATAGGCTCAAGAATGCCTTGTGCATGCTTGCCCAAACCTTTGCCTTCTTGATAGCCCATTTTCAACATTAATTTGGACCCAAAACCTCTTGTATGTTTTTCAAAAGAACCTACATAATTTTCAATGGAGGAACTTGAAAACAAGTTGGAACGATTATCCTCTTCCTCACGCTTGTCCTTGGACAAAGCTTCTTGAGCTTCAAGAAGCTGCAACTCCATAGCATGCAGTCTTTGAAGAATGGCTTCTTTCTCTTCCTGCATAGCTATCAATTGTGCATGAAGCTTAACGCTTTCTCTTTTATCCTCAATGAGAATCTGCACCATGTCCTTCACCTTAAAAAACTCATTCTTCATGTCATCATTGAAGAATCTCGTGAAGGAGGAAACTTCACTTGTAGCAGAAGATGACATGTTTGTGGCTGATTCTAAGGCTATTGAGGATGAAATGGAAGGTGGATATAATGGCACTCTAGCCCTCCTTGGTTGAGGATTAAACTGTTCTCTAACCAATTGGCCTTCCCCTCTTTGCAATTTCAGCCTAGAAAACATCAAATTTTGCAGAATAACACAATTTACTTGCACAAATTTCACAAACTCTTAAGAGAAACCTTGAGCTCCGATACCAACCTGATCTGAAATCGTGAGAACAAAGAATTTCTCATACAGAGATTGACTGTAGAGGGCATTCACCGGATATTTCACCTTTACTAGAAAGGATGAATCCGGAGGCTATCTGGCCCTTCTACAGACTCTGCCTAAAGAAATAAAATGTAATCACTAATGATCTTGATCAATGAAAGTATTTGTTTTTAAGTTCAAAGTATTCATTGATCCAACTTTATTAATAAGCGAATAGACAAAGTATACATGTTTTGCAAATGAAGTGTAGTGGTTTAGGAATGTTGATAAGTTTTGTTCATTGTTTAAACCGGCTTGGGAAAGTTTGCTTATAAAATTTCTTGTTTTAAAAGGCAGTCTGAAAATATGCGACAAAATTATACAGTATGACCGGCAAATAATTGTTTAAGCAGTTCACCCCTCTCTTGGGCTACCTCCGCTGGATCAAGCCTCCCAAAATGGGCTTGTCCTCTTTGATTAAATTGCTCAAAATGTGAATACAACTGTATAGAATCCTCAAAGGGAAAAATACACTGCAAAATAAGATTCAGAAGGCTCAAATCAGTATAATCTGACTAAAAAATCACCTCCATTAGATGAAGGTAGACCAAAACAGCTCTTCTTCCCTTAGGCCCTGGTGGCTCCACGACCAAAAATGCTGGTAAATTCCATGTTAAAGTGCCCTAATGGCTCTGCAAACACTCCCAGCAGCTCCAGAATGTCAAAGAGCCCCAGAATAAAAAAAAAATTCGTATCAAAAGGCCTCTCCTAGCCAAAGGTATGCCACATTTACTAACTGCCAGTTTGGCCTAAAAAAACTCAAGTTAAGTTTAGTTAGCTGGCGCTAATTTGGCAGATCCGCCCTAATTAGCAGGCGTGCTCCATATTTTTCGGACGGTTAACTGAAATATTAAATGTGGTTTAATCCGGTCACATGGCAACTGTTATAATCGTCGGATTTTGTGCCATCGGATTCCGCGCCAAACGTTAACACACCCGCCGGAAATGCTGTTCAGTTCACATGCTAACAATTTTAATGAATGTTAACTGTTGCCGCTGCAATGCAACGGATTTATGGTTTAAACCTCCGCTCTAAACAAATCCGCTCCAACTTGTATTGAGCACGTGCCTTGACACGTAACTCTGCTCTAAACCCACGTAATACAGCACATTTAAAACCCACGTGCCTTTTACAAACTTTATACTTGTGGGTTTTTAACCCTTTTCATAAAATCTCGAATTTGGTTTCCAACGAATATGGGTTTTCAAAATGTTTTAATACATAGTTGGGTTTTAAATGAATATGGATTTGAATTAATATAATTAATATATATATTTTAATTAATATTTAATATATAAAAAAAATTAATATAATATATGATTTTTAAAAAAAATCAAATAAAATATTAAAATTTTTAATATATATAAAACATTAATTAATTTTTAATATATTAAAAATATTTCCTCCACATTAAAATCATGAACCCATTCAGCATTAAAGGTTATTGGGCGATTTCAAAATGCAACAACTTCTTCATACGACAACGGATTTGAGTGCCGTTTGTGCCATTGGGATCGTATCACTGAGCTCTTTCCAGTCGATCTGTTCCAGAGAAATTCTGAGCACTTTCATTTTTTAGCCTTTTTCCATGGCTTAGACTTGAGCTTCTGATCACACCTCCCAAATGAGAAGCTTTTGGACCCCAAAAGCTCACTGAAATTCTGAAACTGAATTGTAGAATAGAAAATGAGAGAATAACAACATCCTCTTCTCTTCAGCCTTCAAAAATGTTCCTGAATTTCCAACTGTTCACATGGCCAATTTCGCGGAATGAGCCATGTACTTGTGCCGAATCCCGACCAAGTTTTCTTGCCATACCATTTTGACATACTGAAACTAGCAATGACACTTGCTGAACTTTGTGCCCTCTTTGCTTGCATGCTTTTCCAACTCATGGAATCTTGCACTTCTTTGCACTGACACTTCATTCTCTGCACCAAACGACACCAAAACCATCTTGTGCAACATATGACATCAACAACCAGTTGCCAATGAAATGTGCTATACAAATGACACACAAACTCTGTAACAAGTGTGCACACAACCGACACAAGTCAATAAACAACAAGATACATCCTGACAAACATATGTGTATGTATCATGTACAATGAACTATATGCAGTCGCTAATTACACATACAACCTCTATGTACATGTGCAGCTTCAACTCTTCTTTTCAAATACCAACAAGTACATCATCCCAAAAATATGTGGGTGAACAAGAGCTGAACCAAAAGATATTGCTGCAACATAAGTGAGTATCATGCTCATCTTTTACACCTCCATGGTGAAATTTTGCAACAACAAAGAAATTCCTTCAACTGAAACTGCTTATACATGAAATCTTGCATCAACTTTTCAACTGAAATACATGCATACCAATCTGAAATTTGCATGTAAAAAATGAGTAATGACTTACTACAATAAGAATTCCATCCACTTCTCACCAAGCCACTTCCATGACGACTTTTTCTGCTGCAAATTTTCCTCATGTGAAACTTCCATTTCCACATCGATAATGGACTCCATAGATCCACTTGCGCAAAACTGTTTGTCCCTTAGCTGCATGCGCTTTGGACGATTTGTCGGATGCAAAGTCCAACATTGAGAGACATCATGTCTCTTCCTTTGACAAACTGAGCAACTCTTAAGCACTTTCTGAGAAAGTTCTATTTGCTCTTCTGCTTCCTGTGTGCTTTCTTTTTCAACCAGCATCTTGAAGCAACATGGTTAACTCCACCACAAAATGTGCAACATAATTTTCTTTCATTCGAACAAGAAAAATGACCATTCTTTGCAGAAACATAATCAAATTGATCATGTGAATGATTATACCTCTTTTGCTGCAATGAAGGCTTCAAACAATGGTAAGTAAGATTTCCATCATGACATTGAGAACTTGGGACAAAGGTTCTCTTTAAATTTGCATCACATTCTTGAATGCATGTGCTCAGAGCTTCGCCATTAAGCTACTCATAGCCAAGACCCATATTCTTGGGACGCTCCACAACACAAATAGGCTCAACAATTCCTTGTGCATGCTTGCCCAAACCTTTGCCTTCTTGATAGCCCATTTTCAACATTAATTTGGACCCAAAACCTCTTGTATGTTTTTCAAAAGAACCTACATACTTTTCAATGGAGGAACTTGAAGACAAGTTGGAACGATTATCCTCTTCCTCACGCTTGTTCTTGGACAAAGCTTCTTGAGCTTGAAGAAGCTGCAACTCCATATCATGCAGTCTTTGAAGAATGGCTTCTCTCTCTTCCTGCATAGCTAGCAACTGTTCATGAAGCTTAACGCTTTCTCTTTTATCCTCAATGAGAATCTGCACCATGTCCTTCACCTTAAAAAACTCATTCTTCATGTCATCATTGAAGAATCTCGTGAAGGAGGAAACTTCACTTGTAGAAGAAGATGACATGTTTGTGGCTGATTCTAAGGCTATTGAGGATGAAATGGAAGGTGGATATAATGGCACTCTATCCCTCCTTGGCTGAGGATTAAACTGTTCTCTAACCAATCGACCTTCCCATCTTTGCAGTTTTAGCCTAGTAAGCATCAAGTTTTGCAGAATAATACAATTTACTTGCACAAATTTCACAAAATCTTAAGAAAAACCTTGTGCTCTGATACCAACCTGATCTGAAATCGTGAGAACAAATAATTTTTCATATAGAGATTGACTGTAGGGGCATTCACCGGATATTTCACCTTTACTAGAAAGGATGAATCCGGAGGCTACCTGGCCCTTCTACAGACTCTGCCTAAAGAAATAAAATGTAATCCCAAAGATCCGATCAATGAAAGTATTTGTTTTAACTACAAAGTATTCATTGATCCAACTTTAATGTGTGAATAGACAAGTATACATGTTTTGCAAATGAAGTGTAGTGGTTTGAAGATGAACTGATAAGTTTTGTTCATTGTTTAAACCAGCTTGGGAAAAGTTTGCTTATAAAAATTTATTGTTTAAAGGAGCAGAATCTGAAAATATGCAGCAAAATTATACAGTATGACAGCAAATAATTGTCTAAGCAGTTCACCCCTCTCTTGGGCTACCTCCGCTGGATCAAGCCTCCCAAAATGGGCTTGTCCTCTTTGACTAAATTGCTCAAAATGTGAATAAAACTGTATAGAAGCCTCAAAGGGAAAAATACACTGCAAAATAAGATTCAGAAGGCTCAAATAATTATAATCTGACTAAAAAATCACCTCCATTGGATGAAGGTAGACCAACACAGCTCTTCTTCCCTTAGGCCCTAGTGGCTCCACGACCAAAAATTCAGGTAAATTCTCTGTTAGAGTGCCCTAATGGCTCTACAAACACTCCCAGCAGCTCCAGAATGTCGAAGAGCCCCAGAATCAAAAAAAATTCGTATCAAAACGCCTCTCCTAGCCAAAGTTATGCCACATTTACTAACTGCCAATTTGGCCTAAAAAAACTCAAGTTAAGTTTAGTTAGCTGGCGCTAATTTGGCAGATCCGCCATAATTAGCGGGCGCGCTCCAAATTTTTCGGATGGTTAACTGAAATATTTAATGTGGTTTAATCCGGTCACATGGCAACTGTTATAATCGTCGGATTTTGTGCCATCGGATTCCGCGCCAAACATTAACACACCCGCCGGAAATGCTGTTTGGTTCACACACTAACAGTTCTAATGAATGTTAACTGTTGCCGCTCCAATGCAATGGATTTATGGTTGAAACCTCCACTCTAAACAAATCCGCTCCAACTTGTATTGACCACGTGCCTTGACACGTAACTCTGCTCTAAACCCACGTAATACAGCACATTTAAAACCCACGTGCCTTTTACAAACTTTATACTTGTGGGTTTTTACCCCTTTTCATAAAATCTCGAATTTGGTTTTCAACGAATATGGGTTTTGAAATGTTTTAATACATAGTTGGGTTTTAAATGAATATGGATTTGAATTAATATAATTAATATATATATATATATATATATATATATTTTAATTAATATTTAATATATAAAAAAAATTAATATAATATATGATTTTTTTTTTTAATCAAATAAAATATTAAAATTTTTAAAATATATAAAACATTAATTAATTTTTAATATATTAAAAATATTTTCTCCACATTCAAATCATGAACCCATTCAGCATTAAAGGTTATTGGGCGATTTCAAAATGCAACAACTTCTTCATACGACAACGGATTTGAGTGCCATTTGCAGCGTTGGGATCGTATCACCGAGCTCTTTCCAGTCGATCTATTCTAGACCAATTCTGAGAAATTTCATTTTTTAGCCTTTTTCCATGGCTTGGACTTGAGCTCCTAATCACACCTCCCAAATGAGAATATTTTGGACCCCAAAAGCTCACTGAAATTCTGAAACTGAACTGTAGAACAGAACATGAGAGAATAACAACATCCTCTTCTCTTCAACCTTCAAAAATGTTCCTGAATTGCCAACTGTTCACATGGCCAATTTCGCTAAATGAGCCATGTACTTGTGCCGAATCCCGACCAAGTTTTCTTGCTATACCATTCTGCCATACTGAAACTAGCAATGACACTTGCTGAACTTTGTGCCCTCTTTGCTTGCATGCTTTTCCAACTCGTGGAATCTTGCACTGCTTTGCATTGACGCTTCGTTCTCTGCACCAAACGACACCAAAACCATCTTGTGCAACATATGACATCAACAACCAGTTGACAATGAAATGTGCTATACAAATGACACACAAACTCTGTAACAAGTGTGCACACAACCAACACAAGTCGATAAACAACAAGATACATCTTGTGATCATATGTGTATGTATCATGTACAATGAACTATATACGATTCGCTAATTACACATACAACCTCTATGTACGTATGCGACTTCAACTCTTCTTTTGAAAGCTTCAACCAAGTACATCATCCAAAACACTGGGTGAACAAGAGCTGAACAAGATATCAACACCCAACATAGTGATATCTAACACTCATCTTTTACACCTCCATGGCGAAATTTTGCAACAACAAAGAAATTCCTTCAACTGAAACTGCTTATACATGCAATCTTGCATCAACTTTTCAACTGAAATACATGCATACCAATCTGAAATTTGCATGTAAAAAATAAGTAATGACTTACTGCAATAAGAAGTCCATCCACTTCTCACCAAGCCACTTCCATGACGACTTTTGCTACTGCAAATTTTACTCATGTGAAACTTCCATTTCCACAACGATAATGGACTCCATAGATCCACTTGCGCCAAACTGTTTGTCCCTTAGCTGCATGCGCTTTGGAAGATTTGTTGGATGCAAAGTCCAACATTGAGAGACATCATGTCTCTTCCTTTGACAAACTGAGCAACTCTTAAGCAACTCCATATCATGCAGTCTTTGAAGAATGGCTTCTTTATCTTCCTGCATAGCTAGCAACTGTGCATGAAGCTTAACGCTTCCTCTTTTATCCTCAATGAGAATCTCCACCATGTCCTTCACCTTAAAAAACTCATTCTTCGTGTCATCATTGAAAAATATCGTGAAGGAGGAAACTTCACTTGTAGAAGAAGATGACATGTTTGTGGCTGATTCTAAGACTATTGAGGATGAAATGGAAGGTGGATATAATGGCACTCTAGCCCTCCTTGGTTGAGGATTAAAATATTCTCTAACCAATTGACCTTCCCCTCTTTGCAGTTTTATCCTAGTAAGCATCAAGTTTTGCAGAATAATACAATTTACTTGCACAAATTTCACAAACTCTTAAGAAAAACCTTGTGCTCTGATACCAATCTGATCTGAAATCATGAGAACAAAGAATTTCTCATACAGCGATTGACTGTAGGGGCATTCACCGGATATTTCACCTTTACTAGAAAGGATGAATCCGGAGGCTACCTGGCCCTTCTACAGGCTCTGCCTAAAGAAATAAAATGTAATCACAAAGATCCGATCAATGAAAATATTTGTTTTAACTGCAAAGTATTCATTGATCCAACTTTAATGTGTGAATAGACAAGTATACATGTTTTGCAAATGAAGTGTAGTGGTTTGAAGATGAACTGATAAGTTTTGTTCACTGTTTAAACCAGCTTGGGAAAAGTTTGCTTATAAAAAATTACTATTTAAAGGAGCAGAATCTGAAAATATGCAGCAAAATTATACAGTATGACAGCAAATAATTGTTTAAGTGGTTCACCCCTCTCTTGGGCTACGTCCGCTGGATCAAGCCTCCCAAAATGGGCTTGTCCTCTTTGATTAAATTGCTCAAAATGTGAATACAACTGTATAGAAGCCTCAAAGAGAAAAATACACTGCAAAATAAGATTCAAAAGGCTCAAATCATTATAATCTGACTAAAAAATCACCTCCATTGGATGAAGGTAGACCAAAACAGCTCTTCTTCCCTTAGGCCCTAGTGGCTCCACGACCACAAATGCTGGTAAATACTCTGTTAGAGTGCCCTGATGGCTCTACAAACACTCCCAGCAGCTCTAGGATGTCGAAGAGCCCCAGAATAAAAAAAAAATTCATATCAAAAGGCCTCACCTAGCCAAAGTTATGCCACATTTACTAACTGCCAGTTTGGCCTAAAAAAACTCAAGTTAAGTTTAGTTAGCTGGCACTAATTTGGCAGATCCGCCCTAATTAGCAGGCGCGCTCTAGATTTGTCGGACGGTTAACTGAAATATTAAATGTGCTTTAATCCGATCACATGGAAACTGTTATAATCGTCGGATTTTGTGCCATCGGATTCCGCGCCAAACTTTAAAACACCCGCCGGAAATGTTGTTCGGTTCACATGCTAAAAATTTTAATGAATGTTAACTGTTGCCGCTCCAATGCAACGGATTTATGGTTTAAACCTACGCTCTAAACAAATCCGCTCCAACTTGTATTGACCACGTGCCTTGACACGTAACTCTGCTCTAATCCCACGTAATACAACACATTTGAAACCCACGTGCCTTTTACAAACTTTATACTTGTCGGTTTTTACCCCTTTTCATAAAATCTCGAATTTGGTTTTCAACGAATATCGGTTTTGAAATGTTTTAATACATAGTTGGGTTTTAAATGAATATGGATTTGAATTAATATAATTAATATATATATTTTAATTAATATTTAATATATAAAAAAAATTAATATAATATATGTTTTTTTTTTTAAATCAAATAAAATATTAAAAATTTTTAATATATATAAAACATTAATTAATTTTCAATATATTAAAAATATTTTCTCCACATTAAAATCATGAACCCATTCAGCATTAAAGGTTATTCGGCGATTTCAAAATGCAACAACTTCTTCATACGGCAACGGATTTGAGTGCCGTTTGCGGAATTGGGATCGTATCACCGAGCTCTTTCCAGTCGATCTGTTCTGGAGCAATTCTGATCACTTTCATTTTTTCGCCTATTTCCATGGCTTGGAGTTGAGTTCCTAATCACACCTCCCAAATGAGAAGCTTTTGGACCCCAAAAGCTCACTGAAATTCTGAAACTGAACTGTAGAACAGAAAATGAGAGAAAAACAACATCATATTCTCTTTAGCCTTCAAAAATGTTCCTGAATTGCCAACTGTTCACATGGCGAATTTTGTAGAATGAGCCATGTACTTGTGCCGAATCCCGACCAAGTTTTCTTGCCATACCATTCTGCCATACTGAAACATGCAATGACACTTGCTGAACATTGTGCCCTCTTTGCTTGCATGCTTTTCCAACTCATGGAATCTTGCAATGCTTTGCACTGACACTTCGTTCTCTGCTCCAAACGACACCAAAAGCATCTTGTGCAACATATGACATCAACAACCAGTTGACAATGAAATGCGCTATACAAATGACACACAAACTCTGTAACAAGTGTGCACACAACCGAAACAAGTCGATAAACAACAAGATACATCTTGACAAACATATGTGTATGTATCATGTACAATGAACTATATACAGTTCGCTAATTACACATACAACCTCTATGTACATGTGTAGCTTCAACTCTTCTTTTCAAATACCAACAAGTACATAATCCCAAAAACATGTGGGTGACTATAAGAGTTGAACCAAAAGACATTGCTGCAATATAAGTGAGTATCAAACTCATCTTTTACACCTCCATGGCGAAATTTTGCAACAACTAAGAAATTCCTTCAACTGAAACTTCTTATACATGCAATCTTGCATCAACTTTTCAACTGAAATACATGCATACCAATCTGAAATTTGCATGTACAAAATGAGTATTGCTTACTGCATTAAGAAGTTAATCCACTTCTTACCAAGCCACCTCCATGGCGTCTTTTGCTGCAACTGCAATTCTTCATGTGAATCTTCCATTTCCACATCGATAATGGACTCCATGGATCCCCTTGCGCCAAACTATTTGTCCCTTAGCCGCATGCGCTTTGGACGATTTGTTGGATGCAAAGTCCAACAATGAGAGACATCATGTCCCTTCCTTTCACAAACTGAGCAAATCTTAAGTACTTTCTGAGAAAGTTCTCTTTGCCTCTTCTGCTTCCTGTGTGCTTTCTTTTTCAACCAACTTCTTGAAGCAACATGGTTAACTCCACCACAAAATGTGCAACAAAATTTTCTTCCATTTGAACAAGAAAAATTATCATTCTTTGTTAAAACATAATCAAATTGATCATGTGAATGATTATACCTCTTTTGCTGCAATGAAGGCTTCAAACAATGGTAAGGAAGATTGACATCATGACATTGATGTAATTGAGAACTTGGGAGAAAAGTTCTCTTCAAATTTGCATCACATTCTTGAATGCATGTGCTCAAAGCTTCGCCATTAAGCTGCTCATAGCCAAGACCCATATTCTTGGGACGCTCCACAACACAAATAGGCTCAACAATGCCTTGTGCATGCTTGCCCAAACCTTTGCCTTCTTGATAGCCCATTTTCAACATTAATTTGGACCCAAAACCTCTTGTATGTTTTTCAAAAGAACCTACATAATTTTCAATGGAGGAACTTGAAGACAAGTTGGAACGATTATCCTCTTCCTCACGCTTGTTCTTGGACAAATCTTCTTGAGCTTGAAGAAGATGCAACTCTATATCATGCAGTCTTTGAAGAATGGCTTCTTTCTCTTCCTGCATAGCTAGCAACTGTGCATGAAGCTTAACGCTTTCTCTTTTATCCTCAATGAGAATCTGCACCATGTCCTTCACCTTAAAAAACTCATTCCTCATGTCATCATTGAAGAATCTCGTGAAGGTGGAAACTTCACTTGTAGAAGAAGATGACATGTTTGTGGCCGATTATAAGGCTATTGAGGATGAAATGGAAGGTGGATATAATGGCACTCTAGCCCTCCTTGGTTGAGGATTAAACTGTTCTCTAACCAATTGACCTTCCCCTCTTAGCAGTTTTAGCCTAGTAAGCATCAAGTTTTGGAGAATAATAAAATTTACTTGCACAAATTTCACAAACTCTTAAGAAAAACCTTGTGCTCTGATACCAACCTGATCTGAAATCGTGAGAACAAAGAATTTCTCATACAGAGATTGACTGTAGGGGCATTCACAGGATATTTCACCTTTACTAGAAAGGATGAATCCAAAGGATACTTGGCCCTTCTACAGACTCTGCCTAAAGAAATAAAATGTAATCACAAAGATCTGATCAATGAAAGTATTTTTTTTAACTACAAAGTATTCATTGATCCAACGTTAATGTGTGAATAGACAAGTATACATGTTTTGCAAATGAAGTGTAGTGGTTTGAAGATGAATTGATAAGTTTTGTTCACTGTTTAAACCAGCTTGGGAAAAGTTTGCTTATAAAAATTTACTGTTTAAAGGAGCAGAATCTTAAAATATGCATCAAAATTATACAGTATGACAGCAAATAGTTGTTTAAGCGGTTCACCCCTCTCTTGGGCTACCTCCGCTGGATCAAGCCTCCCAAAATGGGCTTGTCCTCTTTGATTAAATTGCTCAAAATGTGAATACAACTGTATAGAAGCCTCAAAGGGAAAAATACACTGCAAAATAAGATTCAGAAGGCTCAAATCAGTATAATATGACTAAAAAATCACCTCCATTGGATGAAGGTAGACCAAAACAGCTCTTCTTCCCTTAGGCCCTAGTGGCTCCACGACCAAAAATGCTTGTAAATTCTCTGTTAGAGTGCCCTGATGGCTCTACAAGGCCTCACCTAGCCAAAGTTTTTTGAGGAGCCCCAGAATCAAAAAAAAATTATATCAAAAGGCCTCACCTAGCCAAAGTTATGCCACATTTACTAACTGCCAGTTTGGCCTAAAAAAACTCAAGTTAAGTTTAGTTAGCTGGCGCTAATTTGGCGGATCTGCCCAAATTAGCAGGCGCGCTCTAGATTTTGAGGACGGTTAACTGAAATATTAAATGTGGTTTAATCCGATCACATGGCAACTATTATAATCGTCGGATTTTGTGCCATCGGATTCCGCGCCAAACGTTAACACACCCGCCGGAAATGTTGTTCGGTTCACATGCTAACAGTTTTAATGAATGTTAACTGTTGCCACTCCAATGCAACAGATTTATGGTTTAAACCTCCGCTCTAAACAAATCTGCTCCAACTTGTATTGACCACGTGCCTTGACACGTAACTCTGCTCTAAACCCACGTAATACATCACATTTAAAACCCACGTGCCTTTTACAAACTTTATACTTGTGGGTTTTTACCCCTTTTCATAAAATCTCGAATTTGGTTTTCAACGAATATGGGTTTTGAAATGTTTTAATACATAGTTGGGTTTTAAATGAATATGGATTTGAATTAATATAATTAATATATATATTTTAATTAATATTTAATATATAAAAAAAATTAATATAATATATGATTTTTTAAAAAAATCAAATAAAATATTAAAATTTTTAATATATATAAAACATTAATTAATTTTTAATATATTAAAAATATTTTCTCCACATTAAAATCATGAACCCATTCAGCATTAAAGGTTATTGGGTGATTTCAAAATGCAACAACTTCTTCATACGGCAACGGATTTGAGTGTCGTTTGCGGCGTTGGGATCGTATCACCGAGATCTTTCCAATCGGTCTTTTCCGGAGAAATTTTGAGCACTTTCATTTTTTAGCCTTTTTCCATGGCTTGGACTTGAGCTCCTGATCACACCTCCCAAATGAGAAGCTTTTGGACCCCAAAAGCTCACTGAAATTCTGAAACTGAACTGTAGTACAGAAAATGAGAGAATAACAACATCCTCTTCTCTTCAGCCTTCAAAAATGTTCCTGAATTGCCAACTGTTCACATGGCGAATTCTGTTGAATGAGCCATGTACTTGTGCCGAATCCCGACCAAGTTTTCTTGCCATACCATTCTGCCATACTGAAACTAGCAATGACACTTGCTGAACTTTGTGCCCTCTTTGCTTGCATGCTTTTCCAACTCATGGAATCTTGCACTGCTTTGCACTGACACTTCGTTATCTGCACCAAATGACACCAAAAGCATCTTGTGCAACATATGACATCACCAACCAGTTGACAATGAAATGTGCTATACAAATGACACACAAACTCTGTAACAAGTGTGCACACAACCGACACAAGTCGATAAACAACAAGATACATCTTGACAAACATATGTGTATGTATCATGTACAATGAACTATACACAGTTCGCTAATTACACATACAACCTCTATGTACATGTGCAGCTTCAACTCTTCTTTTCAAATACCAACAAGTACATCATCCCAAAAACATGTGGGTGAACAAGAGCTGAACCAAAAGATATTGCTGCAACATAAGTGAGTATCATGCTCATCTTTTACACCTCCATGGCGAAATTTTGCAACAACAAAGAAATTCCTTCAACTGAAACTGCTTATACATGCAATCTTGCATCAACTTTTCAACTGAAATACATGCATACCAATCTCAAATTTGCATGTATAAAATGAGTAATGACTTACTGCAATAAGAATTCCATCCACTTCTCACCAAGCCACTTCCATGACGAATTTTGTTGCTGCAAATTTTCCTCATATGAAACTTCCATTTCCACATCGATAATGGACTCCATAGATCCACTTGCGCCAAACTATTTGTCCCTTAGCTGCATGCGCTTTGGACGATTTGTTGGATGCAAAGTCCAACATTGAAAGACATCATGTCTCTTCCTTTGACAAACTGAGCAACTCTTAAGCACTTTCTGAGAAAGTTCTCTTTGCTTCTTCTGCTTCTTGTGTGCTTTCTTTTTCAACCAGCATCTTGAAGCAACATGGTTAACTCCACCACAAAATGTGCAACAAAATTTTCTTTCATTTGAACAATAAAAATGATCATTCTTTGCAGAAACATAATCAAATTGATCATGTGAATGATTATACCTCTTTTGCTGCAATGAAGGCTTCAAACAATGGTAAGTACGATTGCCATCATGACATTGAGAACTTGGGACAAAGGTTCTCTTTAAATTTGCATCACATTCTTGAATGTGTTTTTCAATCTTTAGCATTAGCCACGGAAGTACAAAAGGATGGACAAGCTACGCATTAAGGTTTTATATCAAATGGAAAATATTCCGAAAAGTGGGCCGTGAAGAGATAAGGTAGTCAAATTCGCATGCATTAAAGCCAATAGAGTAAATAAAGCAATGGGCGGAGTGTAAAATCATAAGTAAACAGGAGGTATAAAAGGTAACGGGGACGCAGTGCTAAACATATGACTGATGTATTAAAAGGAGCCATTGTTACGTACGAAAGCATGTGGGGAAAGTCCAAGGGGGTCGAGCAGCTGGGAAAGGATGAGACCCACACCCCCACGGACTGGTGACACATGGCATGGTGAAGACTTAACGCGGGAAGGTGATAGTAAGAACAGGCCGCGGGATGTGATTACGTGGCAGAGAAAAGGTGGACCCGCACAGTGGGGAAAGCCATGTGTTAGTTCGGCGTAGGAAATCACGCGCGGTAATAATTGGACAGCATATGTGGATAAAAGGTAAGGTAAAGTTCATTAGATCAGCTGGTACTGAGACCCGTACCAGCCTTAAACCCAACACGATGTGCGCACCTACACCTTGACATCCCCAATCCCCACGCGCCACGTGTCTCATTGTCAGTGTCCTTATGACACTTGCCTTCTGTCATCCCACTCATCCGCCTTTTTAACTCGAACAGCCTGCTCTAGTAGTAACAAACTCTCGTATTTCTCTCTAGTAAAAAGACACAGGTTACTTTCTATGCCAAATATCAAGTAGGGAAGAGCGCCTGGTCTACCCCAATCACTGTCAGGGTTCCCCGCGTCGCTTTCCTGAGCAGTGTCACCCTCTTTCCAGGTATTCCATTCTCTATTTTCCCTCTGTTTCCTTTCTCTTTTTCGAATTCTTAAAATGTCAGCCATGGGAAGGGGAACGCCCAAGAAGAATGAGCCAGAAACTCCCCAGGTCCGTGATTCTAGGAACTCCCCTGGTTTTGAACCCCTCTACGACTTGCAGTCTGGTATCTGCGACCCAAAATATCCTTTTGACATACGCAGTATCAAACCCCTGCTTTTTGGCCGCCATTGCAAGAACGCAGACCGTTTCTGAGTTATCGTGTCTGGCTTCTACCACCAAATCACCACAGCCGGACTCCCTTCCTACTGGGAACCAACCGCCCCTGTCATGCTTGTTCTTCTAAACCAATACACAGCGCGTTTGCAAACGGAAAGAGATCGGACTGACCTCCAGATGGGGAAAGCGACTCAGCTCAAAGCCAGTAAAATTGTTACAATCCTCAAAAAGGAGTTTAATCTCCTTTACATGATCAGACACCGGCTCCCTACTGAGGCAGGTATTCATGCTCACGGCGAAGCTTTTATCAAGGTGGAGAAGCTCTCAGCGATGCCCGAACCAACTTCTGAGAGTCAGCAGAGACTGACACAGTTTCTGAGTCAGCATACTAGTTCCTTTGCAAACGTGCCTCCACCTGAATCTGCAACGGCTTCCACTCAGCCTCGCCTGTGACTTTTCTGTTAACTCATGATATGGTCTAAACGGCCAATTTCACTTTCATTTGGTTTATTTCTTTTAAAAGTTCCGAGTGGGTTGTTTTCCCCCCACTCTTGCATTTTACTTTTTACATCAAACATTTGTTTAAATTTCTGTTTTGAAATGGCCAGGGGCCTGTTTACACATGATGGGAGGCTTGATTCCCCATCATGAAAATTTGTTGTTATGAAAATGACATCTAACAAATTTTGCCCATGCGAAGAAGGTATTTCCCCGAAATATCTTCTCGCTAAAATGGGAGGAATCCTATATAAGGTAGATCAAAGAAGAAAGAAAGGTTCCAAAATTTCGGAGGAAATACTGTGTAGTGTCTTCTTGTTTAACATTTTGTGAAAGTCTCAATATGAATGCAAAAAGCCCGTAGGGCCTCAATGAAAAGAATTTTTGTTTCAGATAAGGATTCTGGTCTTGTTTCTTCATAGTGTGTTATTCCCTCTGGTGTGCTGTAGTTTTGTTATTAGTTTTTCTTATATTCATATATTTGATATTACATTCTGGAATGCGAGTAGCTGGCTGCTTTCTATTATGAATTTATTCCTGCAGATACTTATTTCATTAGCTCCTCAGCACTTTAAATATGGCTCAGATGTAATATGTTGTTCCATTTTCACTTCATTCACATTTCTGCTATGTTGAATGTTATGAAGTATTATTTACGAATGTGGTTGCCATGTATGGATTCTTAATGTTTAAGCCCATTACATGTTAACGTATGTTTCTGAATACTAGCTTTGTAGCAATTAATATCTCCTCCTTTCTACATTCTCAATAGATATCTTTATATCCTCTTTCTCTGTGAACTATTCGGGAATCCAGCCCTTGCTGCAGCAAACTATCTTGGAGTTGTCTTGTGTATTTATGTTGGGACTTATCATCTTGCTTATTCAGAATTTCCTCTTCAGCTTTAAGCTTCTGAAATATTGGATACCATTGAAATGCTAGTTTTCTCATTTTAAAAGAAATAGTCTGAGAGCTCGGTCTTGCTGAGATCCTTCCCATTACATAACCATGTCTCTCTACTATATAAGATGTCCTAGGCACTGGTCTATGGCAACTCTATGCTATCTCTAGGAGTCACAACATCTTTTTGGCGCCGTTGCCGGGGATCGAAGTTGAAGAAATTTAAATCCCTGGGCCTCGACAAAACCCATCCACTCTTCAGTTAGGTGAGCACGAAGAGTTGAGAGTTGTGCACCCCTCACCTTGGCGACTCCACATTCATATTACAGTTAAACCTGTTTGTAGTCCTAGCTCCCCATAAGCCACACCTAAGGTCAGATACATCTCAGTCAAGGACACCCTCTGTGTCTGACCCAGAGAGAATTCTACATAGAAGAGGCTGGAGGGACAGGCAGTCAGTTCATACCGAAATTCCTGAATTCTCCCTTGAAAACTTTCCCTATCTTCAGTCCTCTTCTTCTCAAGACACCCAAATACAAGGCTCTAACCCTATTATAAGAGATACTGGTTACTATTCAGAGAGCCCACCTCGTGGAGGTGTCCATATCAAAGACGAAGCCGAGTCTAGTTACACTCCGCATTACTCTTTTCACCCTACCCCTGAAGTTGAAGAGGTCAAGGAAGTTACTGAAATATCTGTTGTTGACAGCCCGAAATTCTCATCAACCCCCCAAGCTGTTGTTCACTACATCCCCATCATTATTCATACTTCACTTCCACCCTCCCCTCCACCACTCACAGCTCAGGCTCTCATTCTACCACCGCCTCCCCCAATGGCGAATATCCCTGGCTTCTTGAAAAATAGATACGCTCCTTTATAGCTACCTGTAGTACTAAATGACATGCCATAGGAAGATTCTACCCAGATTTAATGGTGAGAATGGCATTGAAGCACAGAAGCATGTCAAAATTTTCTGCTCCTTCGCAGAGAATTTCAATGTTGAGCATTTGGACGTAGTTCTAAGGTTGTTTGTGCAGTACTTAGATGGGGAAGCCAGAAAATGGTTTAAAACCCTTGGAGTTAATTCCATCAACAACTGGGAGGCTATGGAGGATGCTTTCATCAAAAAGTGGGGAGAAAGGAAGGATCACGGGGATGTTCTTACCGAGTTTAACACTCTGAAAAAGAAACAAAATGAAGGGGTATCAGAGTTCATCAGAAGATTTAACAAATTGTACCTGAGCCTCCCAACTGAGATGAAGCCTCATCAGACCGCTGCCAAGGTTGTTTTTGTGGCAGCATTTGATTCTGAGTTTGGTTTCTCACTGAGAGAGAGAAAGCCAGCCACTCTGGATGACGCACAGACAGATGCGTTGGAGATAGAAGCAAATTTTGTCTCAACTGGCAAGTCCAAAGGGAAACAGGAACATGATACTAGAAGAAGGGGCAAAGAAGAAGTATCCACTTCAAGCCAAGATAGAGATTCAGCAAATGAAAAAATTGAAGAAATGAATAGAATGATCAAGAATCTCTCAAATAAGTTGGTCAAGTTGGAGATGGAGGCCAAGAATTCACCCCCAAAGAACTTCCAGAATGCTCCAAACAGGGGATTCAATCCTCAGTATAGGAAACCACCCTTGCAGATCCTGCAGATGGGACAGAAGGAGCAACAGGATTAGGTACCACATCCTTTATACCTGGAGGGACAAGTGGAAGCTTCTCCTGAAGATCTTGCCTATGAACAAGAAGATGCATGCCCCGTCTTCTCAGACAGTGATGACATAGAATGCCCTGTACAAGAAAGTGAGGAAGGGGAGTTACAAGCTCACTCAGAGATGAGGAACAATGAGGATACTGAAGAGCCCGAGATCGATGACTACTGTAAACAGTTCGTTGACTTCATGCAAGCCTAGTTTAACAGAAAATATGACCTCAGGTCATCCAGAAAAAGAACCCGCACTCAAGATGAAGAGGAGGATACACCCCAGAAGTTAGCATCTTCACAGAAAGAGGCCAATGCTCAAGAGCCCCCGGAAAAAGGTAAGAGGCCCCTTAACCAATCTCTGCAATCTAATATGCAAATGCCTTCGTCTTCACAAGTAGCTGTATCCCCAGATAATAAACCTCCAGTAAAAGAAGTTAAGCCTCCTCTGCAAAGTAAAGAGCCAAAAGAAAAAGAGGTGTCAATAGATAAGCCCCCATCTGTCTTCTGTTTACAAAGGGAACTTGAAAAAGTAAAAATACTAGTCCCTCTGTCTGAGTTGTTGAAATAGCCTGCCTATCAGTCACAGGTCTCTTCCTTCATCTCCCCCCCTGATGTACCACACATTCCAGACAGTCTTAACTTGCAAGAAGAAATACCTATGGTAGTGTTCGGTCCACACGTCGAAGAGCTGGATCCCTCCACCCCCCCCCCCCCCCTTTTACATATCTTTAGTGATCCATGATCTACTATTGCATAATTGTATATTGGACTGGGGGGCGTCACACAACCTCATGCCCCTATCTGTCATGGAGAAATTGGGACTCCAAATTAATCGCCCATATAAATATCTCTACTCTTTTGATTCCAAAAGAGTGAAATGTTTGGGCATGATTAAATATCTGGCAGTTACTCTGGCTCAGATCCCTGCCAAAAGTGTGGTGATGGACATCGTAGTGGCTGACATCCCAGCCCGTTTCGGTATGCTACTGTCAAGGTCTTGGGGAACCAGAATCGGAGGATCAATTAAGCTGGACCTGTCTTATGCCACTATCCCTGTCTTTGGTGGTCAAGAGAGGAGATTGTACCGAGAGACCAGATTTGTTAAAACAGTCACCAAGGCAGGTGATTCGGTCAATTCTCCAGTCTACAGTTGAGATGGGGATTTCTCCTATCTGATGTTAGAAGAAGATCAGGAATATGCCCATGAGCCCTCATTCTGTCAGGTAAAAGCTGAATCATCAGTGTAGAACTGTGGATCTGAAATCTGGATGCTCCACTTTGATGGTGCAAATTCCAGGGAAGGAAATGGGGCTGGAGTGTTGCTCATTTCACCTAAGGGTCAATGGGTCCCCTTGTCTTTCAAATTGGAATATGAGGCCACGAATAATGTGGCTGAATATGAAGCACTCATACTCGGACTGCAGACAGCAAGGAGTATGAAGATACAGAATCTGAAGGTGTTGGGGGACTCTGAGTTGGTGGTTAGACAGGTGAAAAATCAGTGTCAAGCCAAACATCCTAGGCTAAAGGCCTATAGAAATGAAGTTTGGGATCTGGTAGAGAATTATTTCCTGGCATTTAACATTCAATTCATGCCTTGAGAGCAGAACAGAATGGCAGACTCCTTGGCTGTGGCTGCTAGTACCTTCCGCCCACCTCAAAATCCCCTCTTGAGGTATGAAATAGAAGTGAGATACAGACCATCGATTCCAGACAACGTCAAACACTGGCAAGTGTTTGAGGATGATGAACAAGTGAAAAGATTTCTAGAGGCGGTGGGGGAATTCTATAATATGGAAATCGACTGTGGTAATGAAGATGATGCTGAGGATAAATCAAAAAACCAGTGGGAAGAAAATATGGCTGGGAGTAAAGTTTTGCAGCTAAAGGGAAACAGCATCCCTAGAGGCTTGGTACCCCTGGAAAGGCTGTTTGACAAAAATGATGTCTCCAAGCAGCCTAGCAAAATGGCAGATGAAAACCAGGTGGAAGACCTAAATCTGGGTACTGAAGCTGAACCCAAAGTTGTGAAGCTGTCCAGAAAGGTCCCTGATGACTAGAAAGTGAAGTATCTGAAATTTTTTCAGTCTTACAGAGATGTGTTTGCATGGTCCTATCAAGACCTGAAGACATTTGATATCAGCATTCTGCAGCATGAGATTCCCCTGAAGGCAGATGCAAGGCCCCATAAATAGAAGCTCAGACAAATTAACCCTTTGTTACTCCCCTCCATTGAGAAGGAAATCAAGAAGCTGTTAAAGGCTAAGATAATTGTGCCATTGAAATACTCCGAATGGGTGGCAAACTTAGTCCCTGTCCGGAAGAAAAATGGGGAAATCAGGTTATGTGTAGATTTCAGAAACCTGAACAGGGCGTCTCTAAAGGATAACTACCCATTACCAAAGATGGACCACATTCTGTAGAAAGTGGTAGGGGCCTCTAGGATGTCCATGATGGATGGTTTCTTAGGCTATAATCAGGTGGCTGTACTCCCGGAGGACCAGAAAAAGACTGCTTTCACCACACCTTGGGGAACATTTATGTATGCTAGGATGCCCTTCGGGCTAATCAATGCAGGAGCCACGTTTCAAAGAGCTATGGACATAACCTTTGTTGGAGAACAGGACAAGTTTCTGGTGGTGTACCTAGATGATATAACAGTCTTTTCGAAGGATGATGCTGAGCACATTCAGCATTTGCAGAAGACTTTTGAGAAATGCAGGAGGTATGGACTTTCCCTAAATCCTCAAAAATATTTCTTTGCATTAGAAGAGGGTAAGCTCCTAGGACACATAGTAACTAAAGAAGGGGTAAAAATCGATCCTAAAAGGGTGGAAGCTATAAATGGTATCTCCCTCCCCAGAAATAAAAAAGAAGTCCAGGTATTCTTGGGGCGTATCAATTTTCTCAGAAGATTTATTCCTAACTATGCTGAAATAGTTAGACACATCACAGATATGTTAAAGAAGGATAATGAGGTGAAATGGGCACCAGAATCAAGGCAGGCCTTTGCCAGGATCAAGAACGCATTTGTTGAGGCTCCCGTGTTGGCAAAGCCAAATTTCACTGAACCTTTTATGATTTTCTCTTTTGCATCACCTCACACTGTAGCAGGGGTTCTCTTACAGAAGAACGAAGGTGGGTATGAGCAACCCATTGCTTTCTTTAGTCAAGTGCTTCATGACGCAGAGCTAAAATACAACATACTGGAGAAGTAGGCTTACGCCCTGGTAAAGTCTCTCAAGGTATTTCGCATGTACATTCTGTAGTCCCACGTTACTGCTTTCGTACCCACCGCAGCAGTTAAAGATATCCTCGTTCAGGGTGATAGTGAAGGCAGAAGGGGCAGGTGGATTGCAAAGATACAGGAATACGATCTGGATATCAGACCCACCAAGTTAATTAAAGGACAGGGGCTAGCAAAGATCTTGTCAGAATCAAATCATCAAGCTTTGGGCATCCACTTATCCATGGTTGCAAATGAAGGGTCTGAGGAGCTGACAGGGAGACAAGAGGTGGAAATGGCCACTCAGAAAATACAGATGAAGTATCTTACTAGTCCCTGGTACAAAGAAATAGTTGAGTACCTCCTGACACTCAGCCGCCCACCTAGCTGTGATAAATCCAAATACAGGGCCTTGAGGCTGAAATCGCAAAAGTATGTAGTTGCCAATGGTCAGCTGTATTGGAGAGATCTTTCAGGCATACTCTTGTTATGCCTCATAGAAGGTGAAGTGAAGAATATAATCACCGAATTCCATGAGGGTATTTGTGGAGGACATTATAGCTGGAGGAGCACAGCTCAAAAAATCCTGAAGGCTGGTTTTTACTGGCCTAAATTATTTGGAGACGTATTCACTTGGGTCAGAGCATGTGACAAATGCCAGAAGTTTGCCGAAAAACAGAAGTTAGCAGCTCTACCCCTGATTCCTGTACATATTGATGAACCTTTCAAAAAATGGGGAATTGACTTCATAGGTGAGATTCACCCACCCTCAAGTGGGTAGCACAAATGGATCCTGACTGCTACAGATTACTTCACGAAGTGGGTGGAGGCCATACCTGCATGAAACTCTATAGACATGGTGATCATTAAGTTCATGGAAGAGAACATTATCTCCAGGTTTGGATGTCCTACTAGAATAGTAACTGACAATTCCCAAGCTTTCAAATATGCTAAATTTGTGAATTTTTGTCAGCAATATAACATCACTCTAGGCCACTCTACAGCTTACTACCCACAGGGAAATGGTTTGGTGGAATCATAAAAAAAAACGCTGGTCAGAGCTCTAAAGAAGGCAATAAATGAAAACCAGAGGAACTGGGATTCCCAACTGAAGTTTGCTCTGTGGGCAAACAGGATAACCAGTAAAAGGGCTACTGGAAAATCTCCCTATGAACTAGTATACGGGCGGGCAGCTGTATTCCCTATACATTTAGCTTTACCTGTTGCTCGTTTCATGCAGGAGACTCAGGAAGAACTGGATGGTATGACCAGAAGAATCAATCAGCTGGTAGAACTCGAAGAAACGCGTAGTCAGGTGAACCAGAAGCTTGTGGATTACCAGGAGAAGATGAAAGAGTTGTTTGATCAGCATACCAAGGATAGAAAGCTATAGGCAGGAGACTTAGTTCTCAGGTGGGATGTACGAAGGGCCAATAAAGGTAAGCACGGTAAATTTGACCCCCTTTGGTTCGGCCCCTTCAAAATTACAGAGCAGGGAGGAAATAATACCTTTAAGCTGGAGAATTTGCAAGGAGATCTGTTGGATGCCCCTGTAAATGGGCAGTTCCTCAAACCGTATTTTCAATTCTAAAGCAGGCTGAAAAAGCTTGAATGTATTATATTGTACATTAGCTGCTGTTTTTTGTTTTTCTTACCAAGTTATGCATGAGTCATGATGATCTGTCCAGGGAGAAGCCTCAAGAGCTGGCAAAGTGGTGTTCAAAGAAGATACACAGGCGGTCTGCGTAGTTCTCGACACGTTCAGGGACAAACGTGCCATCCCCAGGTGGAGCCAATGTTGTTCAATCTTTAGCATTAGCCACGGAAGTACAAAAGGATGGACAAGCTACGCATTAAGGTTTTATATCAAATGGCAAATATTCCGAAAAGTGGGCCGTGAAGAGATAAGGTAGTCAAATTCGCATGCATTAAAGCCAATAGAGTAAATAAAGAAATGGGCGGAGTGTAAAATCATAAGTAAACAGGAGGTATAAAAGGTAACGGGGATGCAGTGCTAAACATATGACTGATGTATTAAAAGGAGCCGTTGTTACGTACGAAAGCACGTGGGGAAAGTCCGAGGGGGTCGAGCAGCTGGGAAAGGACGAGACCCACACCCCCGTGGACTGGTGACACGTGGCATGGTGAAGACTTAACGCAGGAAGGGGATAGTAAGAACAGGCCACGGGATGTGATTACGTGGCGGAGCAAAGGTGGACCCGCACAGCGGGGAAAGCCATGTGTTAGTTCGGCGTAGGAAATCACGCGCGGTAAGAATTGGACAGCATATGTGGATAAAAGGTAAGGTAAAGTTCATTAGATCAGCTGGTACTGAGACCCGTACCAGCCTTAAACCCGACACGAGGCGCGCACCTACACCTTGACATCCCCAATCCCCACACGCCACGTGTCTCATTGTCAGTGTCCTTACGACACTTGCCTTCTATCATCCCACTCATCCGCCTTTTTAACTCGAACAGCCTACTCTAGTAGTAACAAACTCCCGTATTTCTCTCCAGTAAAAAGACACAGGTTACTTTCTACGCCAAATATCAAGTAGGGAAGAGCGCCTGGTCTACCCCAATCACTGTCAGGGTTCCCCGCGTCGCTTTCCCGAGCAGTGTCACCCTCTGTCCAGGTATTCCATTCTCTATTTTCCCTCTGTTTCCTTTCTCTTTTTCGAATTCTTAAAATTTCAGCCATGGGAAGGGGAACACCCAAGAAGAACGAGCCAGAAACTCCCCAGGTCCGTGAGTCTAGGAACCCCCCTGGTTTTGAACCCCTCTACGACTTGCAGTCTGGTATCTGCGACCCAAAATATCCTTTTCACATACGCAGTATCAAACCCCTACTTTTTGGCCGCCATTGCAAGAACGCAGACCGTTTCTGAGTTATCGTGTCTGGCTTCTACCACCAAATCACCACAGCCGGACTCCCTTCCTGCTGGGAACCAACCGCCCCTGTCGTGCTTGTTCTTCTAGACCAATACACAACGCGTTTGCAAACGGAAGGAGATCGGACTGACCTCCAGATGGGGAAAGTGACTCAGCTCAAAGCCAGTACAATTGTTACAGTCCTCAAAAAGGAGTTTAATCTCCTTTACATGATCAGACACCGGCTCCCTACTGAGGCAGGTATTCATGCTCACGGCGAAGCTTTTATCAAGGTGGAGAAGCTCTCAGCGATGCCTGAACCAACTTCCAAGAGTTAGCAGAGACTGACACAGTTTATGAGTCAGCATACTAGTTCCTCCGCAAACGTGCCTCCGCCCGAATTTGCAACGGCTTCCACTCAGCCTCGCCTGTGACTTTTCTGTTAACTCATGATATGGTCTAAACGGCCAATTTCACTTTCATTTGGTTTATTTCTTTTAAAAGTTCCGAGTGGGTTGTTTTCCCCCCACTCTTGCATTTTACTTTTTACATCAAGCATTTGTTTAAATTTCTGTTTTGAAATGGCCAGGGGCCTGTTTACACATGATGGGAGGCTTGATTCCCCATCATGAAATTTTGCTGTTATGAAAATGACATCTAACAAATTTTTCCCATGCGAAGAAGATATTTCCCCGAAATATCTTCTCGCTGAAATGGGAGGAATCCTATATAAGGTAGATCAAAGAAGAAAGAAAGGTTCCAAAATTTCAGAGGAAATACTGTGTAGTGTCTTCTTGTTTAACATTTTGTGAAAGTCTCAATATGAATGCAAAGAGCCCGTAGGGCCTCAATGAAAAGAAGTTTTGTTTCGGATAAGGATTATGGTCTTGTTTCTTCATAGTGTGTTATTCCCTCTGGTGTGCTGTAGTGTTGTTATTAGTTTTGCTTATATTCATATATCTGATATTACATTCTGGAATGCGAGCAGCTGGCTGCTTTCTGTTATGAATTTATCCCTGCGGATACTTATTTCATTAGCTCCTCGGCACTTTAAATATGGCTCAGATGTAATATGTTGTTCCATTTTCACTTCATTCACATTTCTGCTATGTTGAATGTTATGAAGTATTATTTACGAATGTGGTTTCCATGTATGGATTCTTAATGTTTAATCCCATTACATGTTAACGTATGTTTCTGAATACTGGTTTTGTAGCAATTAATATCTCCTCCTTTCTACATTCTCAGTAGATATCTTTATATCCTCTTTCTCTGTGAATTATTCGGGAACCCAGCCCTTGCTGTAGCAAACTGTCTTGGAGTTGTCTTGTGTATTTATGTTGGGACTTATCATCTTGCTTATTCAGAATTGCCTCTTCAGCTTTAAGCTTCTGAAATATTGGATACCATTGAAATTCTAGTTTTCTCATTTGAAAAGAAATAGTCTGAGAGTCTTCTCTTGCTGAGATCTTTCTCATAACATAGTCGTGTCTCTCTGCTATATAAGATGTCCTGATTCCCTAAACCTTTAGTCTGTGGCAACTCTAGAAATTTTGTCTCTAAGAGTTACAACACCATGTTCATTGCATAGGTCAATGAAAGTCATAATCGTGAATTCACCTCCTCTGTCTGATCTGATGCATTTCAGTTTGCATCCTGTCTGGTTTTCTGCTAAAGCTTTGAATATTTTGAATTTTTCCAGAGCTTCTGATTTATTCTTGAGAAATGCAACCCATGTCATTCTAGAGAAATCATCTATTATCAGCATGAATTATGATTCTCCACTTGGCGTTTTAGTTCTTGTAGGTCAACACAAGTCCATGTGCACAAGTTGTAGAGGTCTTCTTGTTGATAACTCATCTTTGGCCTTAAATGATGTACGGGTCTGTTTACCCAATTGACAAGATTTGCATATGGTATTAGAAGGCCTTTTTATTTATGGCATGTCTCTGACAGCTTTCTTCTTACTTAGTCTGATGATGTGATCGAAACTGAGATGTCCCAACCTTTTATGCCATAACCATGACTCTTCTAGTTTGCTAAGATGACATGCTTCATCTTCCTCTTTCGCAATGTAAACATTACTTTCTGTTCGAACTCCTTTGAGCAGAGTCTTACCTGTGGTGCTTGATCTGACTTCACAATCTTGTGCTCTAAAAAGAACTTCACAACCTTTGTCACACATCTGACTGACACTTAGTAAATTTGCTTTCAGCCCATCTACAAATAGTACATCTTGGGCCTTTCCTCTGCCATTGTCTATGCTGACTGAGCCTTTTCCTTTGATCTTTCCTGACTTATCATTGCCAAAAGTAACATTGCCAGATTTCTTTTCATCAAGAGTTATAAACTTACTTTTGTCTCCTGTCATGTGTTTAGAGTAGCCACTGTCCAAATACCATTGGCTTTTCAGATCTTGAGCAGTTAGAGCCAGGTCACACTTATTCACCTTCTTTATCCATTGGAGGCACTCTTTTGTTTTGTATCTTTTGTGAGATGATGAACTACATCTTCTTAGAGGACATTTGGAAGGTATATGTCCAACTTGATTGCATACACAACATTTGATCATAATTTTTGTAGAATTATGAGTATGAACAGAATTTCTTTGATTCATAAACCTCCTTGAGGTGTTAAGCATCAATATTTGTCCATACTTTCTACACTCAATGATTTTATGGCCAAATTCCTTACAATAAAAACAGTAACCATAGAAACCATTTGCATACTTGATGTAAGGTTGTCTCTTCCATTTGTTTGCTTGGGGCAGTCTCTTCAATGTTTGCATCTTTTGTTGGTTTGAATTACTCCTCCTTGCATGAAAATATGCAGCAATGTGTCCCAGCTTGTGGCAAGCATAACAGGTGGCATTCTTCATAGGATGGAAGAATCTCCTTTGATGGTTTCCAAATTTTACATACTCAGGGGTCTTAGTATTTATTACATTCTTTGCTACTAGTGGTTTTTTCTGATCTCTGTCTTCCTTATTACAGATTTCTTCTTTTGAAGGAATTGTTTGAGCTACTTCATCATTCTTCTTTTCTTTTACAAAAATAATCTCTCTGTCAACCTTTTCTTTTCCTTTACTTGATTCTCCTTCATAGCCTATTCCGGTCTTTATCATAGGGGATCTTTGAGCAACCAGAATTTCATTCAACTTACTAGAGCTTGTTGTTTGAGAAGAGTTTATAACCACTTTCCTTTGAGCATTTTCTAATTTCTTCCTGAGACATACTACTTCTTCTTCCAAATTTTCTTGTTCTTGAGTTTTTTCTTTGATTTTCTTAAGTAACATGTCCTCTATCTTCTTGGCTTCTTCAAGCTCTATCTTTAGCTGCTTAAGGACTTCTGAATTCTGTTCTTCTCGTACATACTTGAGGAGAATGTCCTTTTGTTTTCTGCATTTCAGTTTGAGTCTATCAATCTCTTCCAGAGCACTTCTTAGCTCCCCCTCAAGGTCGACTTCACCTTCTTCTTCTCCATCTTCTAGCAGGAGACCTTCAAGATCTTCTATAGCCATCAATAAAAATTCAGAGGTTCCATCTTCACTTGAGAGTTCATCTGAATCTTCTGATGTACTGCTGTCTTGTTGAGCATAGAAGGATTTTCTGCTGAAATTCTTTCCTTTTTGCCAGTTCTTTGATTTATTTTTCTCTGACTCTTGAGCCCGATTTCTTACTTTCTTGTGAGGAAATTTACTAGCATAGTGTCCAACTCTTCCATAGTTAAAGAATTTGAAGGGGAGTTTACCTTTGTATTTACCTGAGCCTCTATCCAATTTCTTGACAAACTTTGCCTCTTCTTCATCCGAGCAAGAGCATATGTCTCCCTCTTCTTCTTTCTTCTTTTATGTTTTAAAGGTTGCTTCCCTCGTACTTGGCTTCTTCTGTGGGAGCCTCATTTCATAGGCTATTAGATTTCCAAGTAGCTGGTTCATGGTCAAGGTCTCCCAATCAGTTGTTTCTTCTATTGCAGACACCTTTGGATTAAACCTGGATGGAAGAGATCTTAGAATCTTTTGCACAATTATACTTTCTGGCATTTTTTCTCCAAGAGCTTTCATATTGTTAATAATTTCTGCATCTTTTAGGAAGAAACTGGCAATGTCTTCATCATCTTTCATTTTTAAGTTCTCAAACTGGGCTCTATAGACTTGAAGTTTGGCAGTCTTTACATTCTTGTCTCCCTCATGTATGTTCTCAAGAGTATCCCATATTTCCTTGGCAGTGTCTTTGTGCATTACTTTAATAAACTCTGCTTCACACAATCTATTCAGGATGGCATCATGGCTTTTGCGTTAGCCACAAAATCTTGTTTTGTTTCTTTCTTTGTGTCAGTTGCCTTTGGGGCATATCCTAATTCCACAGTAGCCCAGACTTCTATTCCTAGAAACATTATGTATGTCCTCATTCTAATTTTCCAGAAATCATAATTTTCACCAGTGAAGAAAGGGGCTTTATTGGTTGAGCATCCTTATTTACTAGCCATCTTAGGAACCTAGGATCTCCTTGCAACAGGAGTCGATACACGAGAACTGCTCGATGGCTATTGTAGATCGAGTTTAATACATACATAGGCCTTTTGATTTGCAAATTATTTACAACTTACTATGTGAAACGAGTCTTAAGATATTTAAGCTAATATTAAATTAATGTGACACCATACTTATGTTGAGACGGCAAACAATTAAAACGAGATTGAAAGAATCACATCAACACATAAGAAACACACATAGAGATAGCGGATGTAAGGAAACCCATAAAAGGAGAAAAACCACATCTTATTATTGTTGTGATGCAAAACAAGCTCAACTCCCTCTCACCATTGGTTTTTAGAGTTACCAGCCTACGGGGAGGATCCTACCTCAGTGCACCAAGCTAAAACTTGCAAGGAAGCACCAACTCGCTTCAGTGCACTGCCACGACTCAACCTCGGGCAACGAAGTAATCAACTGGCGTATCAAGCTCTGACTTGATAGGGAAGCTCCAACTTCCTCAATTTATCAAACTGAATGTTTGCTGATTTACCTCAGATATCAGCTCTGTTCTGTAGCTTCTCTTTCTGCTCTTCTTTTCATAATCTTATCTGCATCACACTTCTATATTCTGCCTTCTCTAGATTTACTCTCTCTAACCTATTTTTGCATATCAAGATGATATTATTTATAAGGATTTTCTTGTGACTGTTAGCATTCCTGAATGAATTTGGAATGGACAACCATGCTTCTTTTCCTTCTGCCTTCTCATTTCTTTTCCAGCTCACTCATAAAAATGTAACTGTAGGTGCTTATTTTAATCTAACAGTGAGATTTTGTTTTCTTCCGGAGACTTGCCAATGCATCACAAACAATAAAAAAATCAATTACAATATTTACATTCACATATAATGAAAACTTCAGCTCAAATCATTTAGTCTTTTGGTTCGCTGCGCATTTTTCTTTTCTTTGACTGTGTCTGTCTTTTCTGTGACTGTGTTTTATCTCTTTTCAGCTCCGTTTGCTTTTCTGTCCTCTGCTGTGGTGTAACTGCTGCATACATGTAACTGAGCTTTTTATATCAGTGCATTTTGTAAATATGTGTGACTGCTGACTGTAATTATGGGCAAATTCCAACCCTTTGCACGCAGCAAGTGTCTTGTTGATGTGGGAGTTCCGCAAGCGGAACATACATGCATCGCAATCGTTTTATATTACAAATCACCCTCCACCTTAAGTCGAGGCCCGTGGGTTCACAGACCACGCGACATCTTTTAATACAATCGCAACAACGTGTTATATATATATATATATATATATATATATACCAACGCCTTTTTATATATATATATAACGTAATTTCAACTCTCAGCATAGTTATACAACATTTTAACAAACAAACTGCGATGTCCACTTTGACACTGAAGAATCATGTTTAATACATAACTAATGCCCTTTCGGGCCCACTTGCCACGCTTTCCGATGCAATATGCTACTCCTCCAGCGATTTCCGATTGCGATTGATCGCAATCGCAAGCTGCCTTGCTCTGATGCGATTGATCACTGTTCACTGTTCTTTGCCGATGCGATTGGAGCTCAAATACTTATTAATCATAGTTTATAAGCCCATCGGATCTGGGCTTCAATCACAATCACAAGTCTTTTAATATATTTTCCGACGGTCTGTTTCTTTCCGATGAGATTGACCACTATTCACTGCATTTTGCCGATGCGATTGGAACTCAAATACTTATTAATCATAGTTTATAAGCCCATCGGGTCCGGGCTTCAATCGCAATTGCAAGTCTTTTAATATATGTTCTGACGGTCTGTTTCTTTCCGATGCAATTGACCACTGTTCACTGCATTTTGCCGATGCGATTGGAACTGGAACTCAAACATTTGTTAATCATAGTTTATAAGCCCCTGATAGTCAAAACTGTCCTTAATTATAAGTATTTTAAAATATGTTCGAGCGGTCTGTTTCTTTTCAGGTGATTGACCTTTGTCTATGCATTTTGCGATCTGATTGGAGGCTGAACTCAAACATTTGTTAATCATAGTTTATAAGCCCATTGAGTTGGACTTCAATTGCAATCATGAGTCTTCAGTACATGTCCAGCTACCCTTTTCAGTCATTATATCTTAGCGGGACTTCAACCATATATCAATTATGGTTCAATTATCCATCGGGTCCGAACTCTCATCGCAATCGCAATTTTATGTTTATATGTTTATATGTTTATATCTTCGATGCGATTGGAAAGGGTCCCACCTTATGGTTCTTTGGTTCTGCTAATAAAGTGCTCCAAATATTTTAATATATATATATACTTGCCACTTGGGTTAAGCTTCCTGAAATTTGTTTGTATTTATATACTTGCCGCTTGGGTTAAGATTCCTGGAAATTTGTTTGTATTTATATACTTGCCGCTTGGGTTACGATTCCTGGAATATTGTTTATGTATCCTTCCGCCTGGGGTAATGATTCTCAGAATAAGGTTTGTATATATATATATATATATATACTTTCCGCTTGGGTTAAGCGATTCCTAGAATATTCTGCTCTGCCTCTGCTTGTGATAATGGCTCTACCTCTGCCTCTGCCTCCGATATAACGGCTTTGCCTCTGCCTCTGCTGCATCTTAGCCAGCACAAACCTCGCCTCCTCTGCTGATAACGGTTACGCCTCATTATATTAGCTTCCTGCACTGCTGTCCTCCTTTACTTCCTTCATTTGCTTCTTTGCTGCCTCCATTGCCATGATAACAGCTCTGTCTCTGTATTCGCTGCTTCCTTTTCCTGTCTCTTTCTTTGTTGCCTCCTTTGCCATCAATGACAACATTTCCAACAAGTTGTATTTCAGGTAAGAATCCATTGAGTCCCTAAATTCCCAGAGCACATCTCCCCGATTTTACTAGTATTTTTTAGGGTGATTACAGGGTTGGAGATCCATGACGAGTGTCGAATGGGGGAACTGGTCCCTACATCAACCATATTTTGAAGCTCTTCCTTTACAAGGGGGCAAGCTTTAGATTCATCCGTATTAGTTTTTTCTTGACAGGTTTCATGCCTTCCTTGAGAGGAATGGTATGTTGAATAATCTCAAGGATATGTGCTCTTATATCATCATAGGACCAGGAAAATAAGTCCTTAAACTCTCTCAACAATTTTTCTAGCTCATCCCTTTTTTTTTTGGAGAGGTTCCTCCCAATATTAATGATTTTGGGAGAGGTCACAGATCCTAGGTTTAGGTCCAGTGTGTCAGGGGATTCTTGATTGTCATTTCTAGTAGTGTTGGCATCATTCATGTTGAATTTATGTTCATTGATCACATAATTATCTTTATGGTAGGAATTTTCATGATCTTGAAGGAAATTATTTATGTCTTGGTCATATTAAAAAATATATCAGCTGTCTTCAAAGTCAAGGATAGAGGGTCTATGGATTGTGTCAAATATGCATTTTCCCCTTCTTGAAACATCATGAGGGATGATGGTGGAAGTGGATGTGACTGCAGCTAAAGTATTGGCTATGTCGTTCAAAGATCGGTTAAATGCTTGGAAAGATAATTCATCGAACCTGTTGAGCATGTGAGTGATCCTTTCCTTGTAGGGTTTCAATTTTTCATCCTTTGTGCCAAAATTTCCCATAATTTGTGAAATAACTAGAACAAAATCTCCTATTATGAGTAATTTTTGAATCCCTCTTGATTTGGCTACTTCAAGACTTAGCAATACGGCCTCATACTCAACAATGGTGTTAGTACAGGTGAATCAGATTTTTATGGAAAACAATATATATTCTTCGTATGGGGAGATGATTACAATGCCAAATCTCACCCCTGAATTAGAATGTGCCCCATAGAAGTACATTATCCATAGTCCTGGGGGGAGGGGAAGTGACATGTTCATTCTTGAAAAGCCTCCATTCTCCAATTTTGTTATTTTATTTTTCTAGGCCATTTTTAGTTTCGTGAGAGGATGCAATCATAGGGTAAGAAAATTCATGCCTAGACACTGACACATAATATTTTTCTTTCCAAGGGACATAAATGACAAAGCCATCTTCAATAATGGATAGTTCAAGATCTTTAATCAACTTCTTGGGCACAATAAATCCCCATGTTGGGGGTGTTTCTACTACAACTATGTTGATAGAGAATATTTTTTCTAGATATGTATGAAGAAATGTATTTACCCCTTACATAATCCCACATACTTCAAGCTCATCAAAGTTCAAAATCATCTTAGAAAGACATTTATTTGAAATATTGAGTTCTAACTTCTTCATAATGCTTTAGGACATGATATTGAGAGGGATGCCAGAATTTAGGATGCAATTTATTAAGGTGAGGTTGTTTAATCGAAGGGCGATGTAGAGAGGATTTCTCATATCGAAGGACAACTTCAATGGGACCTTCAAGATAGGATTAGGGGGTCTCTTCCTTATTTTTTATTTGTCTTGGGGTAGAACATCTTCTTTATTTGGGGGAGATTTGTCATCATCAGACGAATTATCTTCCTTTACCTGTAACATATTGATGGATGTATGCCCCATAGTTTGATCAAGGTCAAATATGATATTTTGGGCTTGGAAGAGGCTACCATGTTCCTTTTTTCTAGCATCAAAGGCCACCTTTCCTGTGAAAAAATTCAGGTACACAACCAATTTTATTTCCTTTGGAGATGTTAGTTCCAGTATTTGCAACTTGTCACCAGTGATCAAAGAGGCTCTTACCATGTCTGGTTTTCAGATATGTTTTGCACATGATTTTTAGTGTAAATTATATCATAAGTGTGCTCATCAGTAGCAACTCAGAAAGATCTTTCCAATGATATATCACACTCCCAAAACCGGCTTCTGGATCAGAAGATATGATCAAATGAATGATTGACTCTTGGTTACTACTTGAGGGAGAAAGCTGAAGGAAATTGCAACATCACTCATATAGACATTACTACGAGGGAAAATTATCAGTGGAGCATTGCTTAATCATGATTTTTTAGATCATAAGCCTAAGGAAATCATTGATTGTTTCCATTTAGATATTGAGAGTCTTCAGCAAAGGAGAAAATCCGAGTTTGTGAGAAATTTGGGCAAAAATCTCTTCGCACTGCACTAATAGCCTAGGCGTTGTGCTAATGTCCGAACGCTGTGCTAATACCCAATCATGCTATGCTAATAGCCAAGGAACACAATTTATTTAACACAGGCGTTGCACTAATGTCCAAGCGTTGCGCTAATACATAGGAGCGCTGCACTAATGCACAATTTGGTCTGTGAGCTTCAAAACTCGGTCAAGGTGCCTCCAAAACTTCAGCAAAAGTTTCTCCAATGCCTTTGACAAGCCCTTATATTTGGATCCTTCAACGAGGATGAAGCCTCTTCATTTCAGAAGACCCCAACACAAGGAGGCTAAATCACATTTAAGCAGAATGGTTCGCAATCTGGTTCTTTGATAGTGGAATTCAGTGTTCATTGAGGAATAAGGAGGTATCATCCAAAAAATCTAGTAATGGTCAAGTGACATAGAGAGACAACTTAAAAAATTGAATACAAATTTTGATGCTTCCCATGGTGGAAAATCTTCCATTCCCAATGGGGCAAGTATGGATGAAACTTCCAATGAAGTCAAGGTTTCTATTGCTATTGAACATGAAACAGGTTCACTAATTTCTACTGAGAGGAAATTTTCTGTCACCGAGAAATGCATCCTGCCTACTGTCGACAAATCTGAACCACTTCATTTTTCAAATTCTGGTACACTTTCTACAACAAATGATGTTGGCATAACTTATACTAATTCGGAATTAAGTGGCAAAGGTGGAAGGATTGAAAATTTTGTTAACAAAATGAGTGATAGAGCTGCATCTATGTAAGAGTTTGAACTTGAATCTAGGTATAAGTTGGTGAGAAATAACACCATGCAGCAACCTCAATCTGAAAATGATGATATTGTTGAGGATGTTGTAGAGGATCCAAGTTCTTTTCCCACGAACATTCCATTGTCATGGGCAGCAAGATTTGTAGGAAAGGCAGGCAATGGTCAAGTTTCATATTCTCAGAATGGGGATAAAGGAAGGTTAAAGTTTGGAAAAATATTAACAACGGCTAAGGTTAATCATGTCAACACAAGCAGCATTTCATTGGAAATTTTGACTAGGAATGCATTAGGTGGGACGGAAATTACGATTAAAAGACTGCAACCAAGAGGTTTGGTTAATACTGGAAATCTGTGTTTTCTCAATGCAAAACTGCAAGCACTCCTATCATGTTCACCCTTCTTGAAAATTTTACAAACCCTAATATCTCGTGAAATTCCTCAGGTTGGCTATCCAACACTTCATGCATTTGTTGAGTTTGTGGTCAAGTTTGAGGAAGATAAATCTATTGACACAGATCTGAAAAAGAATGTAAAGGCAACTGGAGGGATTGAGGTGGGACAGTCCTTTTGTCCAAACATGATTGATCTTGTCGTAAAAATCTTTAGCCCTGACCAGCCTCTTAGTGCTTCAAGAAGGCCCAGGCAAGAAAATGCTCAAGAATTTCTTAGTTTTATTATGGATCGGTTGCACAATGAACTACTAAAACTACAAGATAGGAATCTGGATGGATCTAGTAGTGATGATAATTGAGAGATTTTTGGCCGTAAAAATTGAACTGCAATAACTAGAACACAGAATTTTATGGAGTTGGAAATAAGTTCCATTTTTTGAGGGAAATTGAGGAGTGTTGTCAAAATCAAGAGGAAACAAGGACTCGGCTACCATTCAACCATTCTTATTACTTCACTTGGACATTTTACCAGATGTTGTTCATAATTTTTAGGATGTTATTCATCTTTTTTCTTCACCAGAATCATTTTAAGGTTATAGAGTTTCGGTGGGCAAGGCAGGAGTTGTGAGTGCAAGTAAAGTTGTAAAACTGCAGAAATTGTCTAAGGTGTTGATACTGCACTTAATGCACTTCAGCTTTGGAAGTACAGGTACTAGAAAACTAAATAAACTTTCTCTGAGATTGTTTTAAGTCATGATCGATTGGTGTCTCTAATAGTAGAGGGTGAGAGATATGAATTAGTAGCTAATGTAAGCCAACATGGGAGGGATCCTTCCAAGGCGGCATTAAACAGCTAACACGAAACATCCCGATGGCCAGTGGCTTCGATTTGATGATGCAGTTGTGTCTATTATGGGTTTGAACAAAGTGTTGCATGATCAAGCATACCTTTTATTTTATAAATAGTTCTAAAGATGTATAACATTATGCTACAGCTACAAATCTAAGCTACAGTAGGAAAGTTGGATTTTCCCTGGAGGGCATCCGAAATCCTTTATGGATGCATAAAGAGTTTAAAACACCATCCGTTATTGAGTTTTCATGTTTCTGGCACTGTTGCCTAGATCAATTTGTTACTATTCAAGCTATATATTCTTATAGCAGTGAGCATATGGAATTTTCATCTATTTCAAATTCTCATGAAGAAAATATCATTATGAAGACAGGAGCCAAGGTCAAGAATTATAATATTTTTCTCAACAAAAATGATGTGTGACAATCTTGGTCGACAATTTGGCGCTATTGCTATCCACAGGGACAAGTCTCAAGGAGAGAGAGATTGGGTTTTAGGCCAGTTCAGAACTGGAAAATCACCTGTTCTAGTTACATCAGATGTGGCTAAAAGAGCACTTGATATTAAAGATATATGGGTGGTGATAAACTATGACTTTCCCACTAGGGTTGAAGATTAAGTTCATAGAATTGGTAGAATTGGTCGAATTGGCAGTCAAAGACAGATATGATAGCACTGAGCATAGACTCTATATTTGGCACAAAATCAATAGATGAGGGATAATTCCAAATCTGCAGGGCATTTTTTTTTTTGGCATTTCGTTAACATGTGGCAGAGCATCCTAGATCCTTAGCATAAATCAAATCTAGTATCCTTAGGAAATCAAGGATAACGACAGGTGAAGAAATAAGACACAATTGGCAAATTATCTCCAGATTTATAGCAGTCTTCGGATCAGCCTTTAATCCATGTGGAAATCATCCAGCAATTAACCATATTATGCATTATCATTCCAGATTTCCAGGCAAACTCTTCAACAAATGGAAATTATGGATTCATCTCTAGATTTGTTGGACATTTGGCACAAGCAAAGGTGGAAACTTTGACCAGTACCTCAAGCAACAACAATAGCTCGAGACACCTACTACAAATCATTTTTCTTATTTTTAGATTCTCCTTTGTGATTGTAATTTAATTTAATTTAATTTTCCAGCACAAATATATTTTATTTTATTTTGATTCCTATGTAGAGGAATCAAAATAAATTTGTAATAGGGTATATATAGGAATATTTTTTAGAATGTAAGGGTTTCATTTTTAGGAGAGAGACTACTGCTTTGGACTGTGCAAATTTTTCCTAAATATTATTTTAATGGAGCAGTTTTTGCCCTTTAAATTTGAGATCCATCATGGTGTTTCATGTTCAGCATGTTTTCCTTGTAAGATCATTTTCATATTTTGTTTTTTCTACTAATTTTTGTTACAACATTTTTTAAGGGAAGTGTTAGGAATCCATCCACGCATGATGCTCCTTTCACAATGACTATGTTGTTAAATGTAGTGGTTATCTTTATAGAATCCATATTTTATTTAGCTGCTCTGTTTAGTAACCATGTGCTTTCCTTTCTGCTAAAGTTTCCACTAGATATTCATCCACTGATTGATGCCTGCAGGGTAGCAGGCTTTCTCCTCTTTTATTCTCTCATTTACATCATTTATCTGGCTGATCATTGTGCCTACTTTGCCCCAAGTTTTCAGGTAGAAACCAGCCTCGACTCCATAGCCCAATGATTTTTTATCTCTTGTTGTTTCGACCCAAAACTTTCAAATCAAATTCCCGTACTTCATTGCTAGCCTAAGATTCACTTATTGTATCCACCCTTCATTGGCACAGAGAGAGCCCTCTTTGGTCTGGCAAGGCTAGATGCTAGATCGAAAGCTTGGTCTGTGGTTACCTCGGGATTGCCTCTTCTCAACCTTGAGGCTCAATCTGAGTGCTAACATATTGGCGCCGTTGTCGGGGATCGAAGTGACAGATCTTCTCTAGGAAAGATTGCTCAAGTTGTAGATTTGATTGCTAGTGGTGAAAAGTGGTCAGAGACATATGAAGGTTGAAATCATACACCTGATGACTCCATACAATTTAGGATGATAAAAAGACTCCACTAGCATAAGAATTCAGAAATCAAGACATTCATGGCACCTCCACTGCTCACTGATAAAGTCACGTACTAAAACAATATGATTGGGTATATGGCAAACCCTCTATTTTGTGAATTTTTGAAAGAATTCAGGGATCAGTTAGTGGATATTCAAATAGATGAGGTATTTTCAACGGTTGTCCTTCATTGTCTGAGATCTACGAATATTTCTTCTGAAGGTAAATTGGCTTCTCTGAATTAGTTGCTGAAAGGTTTGAGAATGAGATTAAGCTTTTAAATGATCAAATCAAATCATATAATTTCCAAGATCCTAAAAAGTTCTTGGAAAACCTCCCTCTTCCCAAACAAGAAACAATAGTGTTGCATTTCGATGTTGAAATCGAGGATTTTTTTGACAATGAATCTGATGACTCATATCTGAAACTGTATGATGATATAGAAAGAAAATTTACAGAATACTTTGAAGATCAAGAGAGAGGTCATGAATTTTATTATCCTATTGCTTTCAATATGAAGGAGTACTTCCCTGCAGATTCCCAATTAATTTCCAGTACCTGGAATGTTTTTCATGATCTCATGACTTGTGGTTGTGGAGATCAGACTTACAATCAATTTCTAATGCCCTTACACACTCTAGTTCTGATTTTTGTTAAAAGAAGTGAAGGGGCCCAAGTACTGGATCAAATTTTTGATTGGCTATATTGGATATTTTATATTTATTGAAATCAAGCATCCAATGTTAGAATAGGTTATATGTACATAAATAAGTTGCCTAAGGCAGAATTTCAGTTTTCGGCATTAGTTTTAGTTTCCTAGTGTATAGGTTTCAATATGTGTGTATTTTTTGTTGGTAGAAGTTGTTCAGGTTTTCAGCTGTTTGTGACCGTATTTCCCAATGGTTAGGCACTTGGTCTATGGTGTTCTTGACACCTCCAAGAAGCTTCCATCCCCAACTGGAGCCAATGTTAGTTCTAGTCTTTGCAGCTTATCACCAGTGATCAAATAGGCTCTTACCATGCTTGGTTTTCAGAGATGTTTTGCACATGAGTTTCAGTTCACATCATATCATAAGTGTGTTCATTAGCAGTAGCTCAGAAAGATATTTCCAATAGTATATCACACTCCTGAAACCGGCTTCTGGATCAGAAGATATGATCAAATCAATGATTGACTCTTGGTTACTTCTTGAGGGAGAAAGCTGAAGGAAATTGCAACATCACTCATACAGAAATTACTACGAGGGCAAAGTATCAGTGGATCATTGCCTGATCATGATGTTTTAGATCAGAAGCGTAATGAAATCATTGATTGTTGCCATTCAAATATTGAGAGTCTTCAGTAAAGAAGAAAATTAGAGTTTGTGAGAAATTTGGGTGAAAATATCTTGGTGTTGCGCTAATAGCCTAGGCGCTACGCTAATGTCTGAGTGTTGCGCTAATTCCCAGCCGCGTTGTGCTTATAGCCAAGGAATGCAGTGTATTTAACACAAGCATTGTGCTAATGTCCAAGCGTCACACTAATACATAGGAGCGTTGCGCTAATGCACAATTTGGTCTGTGAGCTTCAAAACTTGGTCAAGGTGCCTCCAAAACTTCAGCAAAATTTTCTCCAATGCCTTTGACAAGCCCTTATATTTGGATCCTTCAATGACGATGAAGCCTCTTCATTTCAGAAGACCCCAACACAAGGAGGCTAAATCACATTTAAGCAGAATGGTTTGCAATCTGGTTCTTTGACAATGGAATTCAGTGTTCATTGAGGAATAAGGAGGTATCATCCAAACAAGCTAGTAATGGTCAAGTGACACAGAGAGACAACTTGAAAAATTGAATACAAAGTTTGATGCTTCCCATGGTGGAAAATGTCCCATTCCCAATGGGGCAAGTATGGATGAAACTTCCAATGAAGTGAAGGTTTCTATTGCTATTGAACATGAAACAGGTTCACTAATTTCTACTGAGAGGAAATTTTCTGTCACCGAGAAATGCATCCTACCTACTATCAACATATCTTAACCACTTCATTTTTCAAATTATGGTACATTTTCTACAACAAATGATGTTGGAATAACTTCTACTCATTTGGAATCAAGTGGCAAAGGTGGAAGGATTGAAAATTGTGTGAACAAAATGAGTGATAGAGTTGCATCTGTGCAAGAGTTTGAACTTGAATCTAGGTCTAAGTTGGTGAGAAATAACACCATGCAGCAACTTCAATCAGAAAATGATGATACTGTTGAGGATGTTGTAGAGGATCCAAGTTCTTTGCCCACAAACATTCCATTTTCATGGGCAGCAAGATTTGTAGGAAAGGCAGGCAATGGTCAGGTTTCATATTCTCAGAATGGGCATAAAGGAAGGTTAAATTTTGGAAAAACATCAACAATGGCTAAGGTTAATCATGGCAACATAGGCAACAGTTCATTGGAAAGTTTGACCAGGAATGCATCAGGTGGGACGGAAATTACCATTAAAAGACTGCAGCCAATAGGTCTAGTTAATACTGGAAATCTGTGTTTTCTCAATGCAAAACTGCAAGCACTCCTATCATGTTCACCCTTCTTCAAACTTTTACAGACCCTAAGATCTCGTGAAATTCCTCAGGTTGGATATCCAACACTTCATGCATTTGTTGAGTTTGTGGTCAAGTTTGAGGAAGATAAATCTATTGACACGTATCTGAAAAAGAATGTAAAGGAAACTGGAGGGATTGAGGTGGGATAGTCCTTTTGTCCAAACATGTTTGATCCTGTCCTAGAAAGCTTTAGCCCTGACTAGCCTCTTAGTACTTCAGGAAGGCCGAGGCAAGAAGATGCTCAATAATTTCTTAGTTTTCTTATAGATTGGTTTCACAATGAACTACTAAAACTGCAAGATAGGGATTTGAATGGATCTAGTGGTGATGATTGGGAGACTGTTGGCCCTAAAAATCGAACTGCAATAACTAGAACACAGAATTTTATGAAGTCAGAACTAAGTGCCATATTTGGAGATAAATTGAAGAGTGTTGTCAAAATCAAGAGGAAACAAGGACTCAGCTACCATTCAACCAATATTGTTACTTCACTAGGAAATTTTACCAGATGTTGTTCATATTGTTGAGGATGTTCTTCATCTTTTTGCTTCACCAGAATCACTTGAAGGTTATAGAGTTTCGGCATGCAAGGCAGGAGTTGTGAGTGCAAGTAAAGTTGTAAAACTTCAGACATTGTCTAAGGTGTTGATACTGCACTTAATGCACTTCAGCTTTGGAAGTATAGGCAGTGGAAAACTAAATAAAATTGTGCTTTGAGATTATATTAAGTCGTGATCGGTTGGTGTCTCCAATAGCAAAGGGTCGGAGATATGAATTAGTAGCTGCTATAAGGCACCATGGGAGGGATCCTTCCAAGGCAACATTATACAACTAACATGAAACGTCCTGATGGCCAGTGGCTTCAATTTGATGATGCAGTTGTGTCTGTTGTGGGTTTGAACAAAGTGTTGCATGATCAAGCATACCTTTTATTTTATAAGCAGTTCTACAAATGTATAACATTATGCTATAGCTGCAAATCTAAGCTACATTTGGAAAGTTGGATTTTCCCTGGAGGGCATCCGAAATCCTTTATGGATGCATACAGAGTTTAAAACACCATCCGTTATTGAGTTTTCATGTTTTTGGCACTGTTGTCTGGATCAATTTGTTACTATTCAAGTTATAGATTCTTATAGCAGTGAGCATATGGAATTTTCATCTATTTAAAATTCTTATGAAGAAAATATCATTACGAAGACAGGAGCCAGTGTCAAGAATTATAATATTTTTCTCAATAAAAAGGATGTGTGACAATATTGCTCGAAATCTTGGTCAACAATTTGGCACTATTGCTATCCACGGGGACAAGTCTCAAGGAGAGAGAGATTGGGTTTTAGGCCAGTTCAGAACTGGAAAATCACATGTGCCAGTTACATCAAATGTGGCTGCAAGAGGGCTTGATATTAAAGATATACGGGTGGTGATAAACTATGACTTTCCCACTGGGGTTGAAGATTATGTTCATAGGATTGGTAGAACTAGTCGAGTTGGCAATCAAAGACAGATATGATAGCACTGAGCAGAGATTCTATATTTGGCACAAAATCAATAGATGAGGGATAATTCAAAATCTAAAGCGCATTTTTTTTTTGGGCATTTAGTTAACATGTGGCGGAGCATCCCATATCCTTAGCATAAATCATATCTAGTATCCTTAGGAAATCAAGGATAACGACAAGTGAAGAAATAAGACACAATTAGCAGATTATCTCTAGATTTATAGCAGTCTTCAGAGCAGCCTTTAATCCATGTGGAAATCATCCAGAAATTAACCATATTGGGCATTATCATTCCAAATTTCCAGGCAAAATCTTCAACAAATGGCAATTATGGATTCATCTCTAGATTTTTTGGACATTTGGCACAAGCAAAGGTGGAAACTTTGACCAGTACCTCAAGCAACAACAGTAGCTCGAGACACCTACTACAAATCACTTTTTTTATTTTCAGTTTATCTTTCATGATTGTAATTTAATTTAATTTATTTTTCCAGCACAAATATATTTTATTTTATTTTTAATTTTATTTTGATTCCTATGTAGAGGAATCAAAATAAATTTGTAATAGGGTATATATAGGAATATTTTTTAGAATGTAAGGGTTTGATTTTCAGTAGAGAGACTGTTGCTTTGGACTGTGCAATTTTTTCCTGAATATTATTTTAATATAGCATTTTCTGCCCTTTAAATTTGAGATCCATCATGATGTTTCATGTTCAACATGTTCTCCTTGTAAGATCATTTTCATATTTTGTTTTTTCTACTAATTTTTGTTACAACGTTCTCTAAGGGAAGTGTTAGGAATCCATCCACGCATGATGCTCCTTTCACAATGACTATGTTATTAAATGTAGTGGTTATCTTTACAGAATCCATCCTTTGTTTAACTACTCTGTTTAGTAACCCTATGCTTTCCTTTCTGCTAAAGCTGCCACTAGAGATTCATCCATTGATTGATGCCTGCGGGCAGCGAGCTTTCTCCTCTTTTCTTCTCTCATTTAAATCATTTATCTGGCTGGGCATTGCGCCTACTTTTCCCCAAGTTTGCAGGTAGAAACCAACCTCGACTCCATATCCCAATGATTGTTTATCTCTTCCTGTTTCGACCCAAAAATTTCAAATCAAATCCATGTACTTCATGGCTAGCCTAAGATTCACTTATTGTAGCCACCCTTCATTGGCACAGAGAGAGCCCTCTCTGGTCTGGCAGGGCTAGATGCCAGATCAAAAGCTTGGTCTGTGGTTACCTCGAGATTGCCTCTTCTCAGCCTTGTGGTTCAATCCGAGTGCTAACAGGAATGACTATGTTATATGGAAAGGAACGAATAATGGAGTTGAACCTATGGTTGAATTCAACAACAGATTATTTGTCCTTATTTTCGGTGGCTAAGAGACCTTTTTATAGTTGAAATACATCCTTTTTATGGTACCATCCCCTTTCAAATGTTTCGGTGAATACTTCCCATGAAGAAATAGATGATGGATGAAGGGAGTGATACCACCCAGAGTATTTCCCTGTTAATGTTGTGGCAAAGGAAATCATGCAGATGAAATCATTGTATGAATTCAAATATCAGAAGTTGTTCTTGGGTATCTTCTTCTCCACTAAATGTAGGTATATTAGAATCCTCAGGTAAACAAGTGAATAAAGCGTCAATCATGTTTGAAAGGTTGAAAGGCATAAATATTTTATGCTTTGTTTCAACATGTTAATCCTCCTATCAAAGAATGGAGTATGGGATTCATGAGTCTTTCTGCGATGAATAGGTTAAGTCTCGGGCCTTCCATTTTAAGATAGGTATTGTGGAGTTTCCAGGAGGAATATTAGTGTGTAAATCGATGAATCAATTCCTCAATGATTGACTAGGGAGGTAGCTTGTACTTCCATCCCCTAACGATGGTGCCGGAGAAATATTTACCACTCAAACCGGCGGGGACCTAAAATGGATTCGTATGTGGGAAATTTCTAGGTTAAAGGAAAGTATGGAGACTTGGCCCATAGTCTAAAACTAGACTCACAAATTGTTAGCCACTACAACACCACCCAAAATTTTGGGTATATTCAAAATTTCGGGTTCCCCCTCTACTCGCCTAGGCGTTCAAGTCTTTCACCTGACCTGCAGTCAATGACATCCCGCCGACCTATCCCCAACCCCTCACGAGTTGTCCCATCACAATGACTTGATGTTGTCGTTGCAATCATGCCATACATGGGAAAGATCATCTACCATACGTTCAAACATTCGTAACGCAGTCGCGCCATGTGTAATGAGATCGCCATGCATACGTTTGAATGGAAACCTTTTTGTTTTTACGATTAAACGCCTTCTCGCCATGGACCATCAAGCACGTTGTTTGATTTACTTCTCTTAAACTTGTTAGTTTCATATGTGTATCTGTGGTCACCATTATCAAAGAATAATTATGATGTCGTAATGTTCCACACAGGTCGACCCCACGGGTGACAAACTCTTCAGTCGTGTCATGACATCAAGGGTAATAAATTGGGCTCAACAACAAAGCCAAATTGTGAAACAAGGGAGGAGGAGGAGAGAGCGACCAGTACCGTTAAAGGAGGATGGTGTGATACATGTTGATCAGAGAGAACCTTCTATGTCAGTGATGCAAGAGCTTTCTTCACTAGTGGGCGCCAGATTCTTAAAAGTGCTCCATTAGAAATGTCCAAATCCTACATTGTACCATCTCAATGTTGAAGGGCGCACATTTAAAAGACAAAGGTAGGAAGGACCTTTTGGTCTGCACAACGAGCCAGAATTTTCCTTAGCAAACAAGGGGACATTTTCAGAACAAGTAGATGCTGGCAAAACTCCAAAGAACTCCCAGATCTGGCAAGGTTGCAGGGTCGCACGTCTTTGATTTTTTTCGCCTTTTGCGACCCCGCGACCCAGTGACCTAGTCGCAAGGTTGCACGTCTTTGATTTTTTCGCCTTTTGCGACCCCGCGACCCAGCGACCTAGTCGCAAGGTCGCAGGGTCGCACCTCTTCGGTTTTTCCGCCTTTTGCGACCCAGCGACCCAGCAACCTAGTCGCAAGGTCGCAAGGTCGAATTTCTTTGGTTTTCCTCCTTTTGCGACCCCGCGAACTAGTCGCAAGGTCGCAAGGTCGCATTTCTTTGGTTTTCCTCCTTTTTGCGACCCCGTGACCCAGCGACCTAGTCGCAAGGTCGCGAGGTTGCATTTCGTCGGTTTTCCACCTTTTGCGACCCAGCGACCTAGTCGCAAGGTCGCAAGGTCGCATATCTATGTTTTTTCCACCTTTTGCGACTCTGCGACCCAGCGACCTAGTCGCAAGTTCGCAAGGTCGCATCTTGGCAATTCTCTTACAACCTGCGACCCCGCGACCCAGTCAAGTCGCAGATCGCAACAACACCTCAGGTCGCAGGTCGCAACAGCAGCCAGGTCACAGGTCGCAACAACGGCTCAATTCGTAGGTCGCAAAAGGAATGGGTCGCAAGGCAACCCAACGGTCAAGAAGCTGAACAGTCAAGGAAGCCCGAAGGGCAGTTTCTGCATTATAAATACTCCTACGAGAGCTTGTAAAAGGGGCTTTTCTTTTTGGAAACTCAAGAGCTACATGGCATTGTATTGAAATATTATACACTTGTGCATATGAATATAGATTCTTGTTAAAACACCCTATGGTTATGATGTGTTTTGCTGTGCGAACACTGTGTGTATTCCTTGTACAGTTTCAGAACATCCTATGATTAATGAAGCTGCACTCTTCATGTCATCATTTATGCGTCATGGCTATCTGTGTTGTATCAATGGTGTTCAATTTATCATCTGCTCTATTAATGAATGTTAATGAACTATTTTGTTAGCATTTCGTTTTATCTTTCAGAAAGTAAAGGGATATCTCACCATAAAGAACTATTTCTTTTGTGGTCGGACTACCTTATAAGCATTACCCCCAAAGATGTGTTGCTAATGACATCTCCTGAGGTGTACATGCTTTATTTATGATCTTGCTACGCATAGTGTTTGATTCGTGTTTAATGCATCAATCCTGTATTCTGTATCATGTGAATAAGTGTGTGTCCGCAGGTTCAATCAGGTTCTTTTGAGACCGAAGGGAAGGCGTCTTAAGCGGTAGTCGGACCCACACCCCGGACGGGATCCCTACTCCAAATGGTTCAAGGTCTAATTGGGACTTTCTACCGGGGAGATCCCCTACTGTTGGCCAGACAAATTTTCCCGTCAACAGATTTGGCGCTAGAAGGAGGGCCTGAACCTCCGACCATGTGGTTAACGAGAAAGGGGGGGCCAGATGACAAGCTGAGCCCTTAGAGCGTGTAGTTAATCTCATATCTGTAATGGCTCATTCCCAAATCATTCTCCCGAGATGTTTGTCGGAGTTTTATGAGCCTGGATACTACATCTCCGATGAACTTATTTATCACTTGTCCCAGTTAAAATTTGATGGTGAAAATGGGGTGTCCATAACCCAACACTGTTCAGATTTTTGTGACTTTGGTGAGTGCTATGAAATTGACGATCAGGGTTTGTTTTGTTTTCTTTTCTTCCTCACCCTCGAAGGTCGTGCTAAGCAATGGTGCTGCACTTTGCCGGAATCTTCCATCCATTCATTTGAACAACTCGCCAGTGAATTACAACAAGCTTTTCACATGTATGATTTTCATAATGTTTTACTAAAAATAAATGACATCAGAATGGAACCTCAGGAATCTTTAGATGAGTTCTCTATCAGATTCGTTCATTATTGTTTTGAGTTCCCTGAAAAGGATGTCGATTGGAGGTTGTTAAGAGAACAGTTCACGTATGCGATTCTCGTTTCCCTTGAACCATTTCAGTTAGCAACCCGACCTGAGCCTAGTGTTCCCTATGACAACCCGCAAGTCAACAGTTGTTCTGACTTTGAGTCTTTCACGTACCATGTCGAATTTGAAAACCCCAGTGGCTCATTATCTCTTCTGACTCATGAAACCTACCCCGAGCCCACTCGATGTCTCCCTGGACTTAGTGCTAAATCTGATTCACATTCGGATTATGAATCTGGTTCACATTCGGATGATGAATCTAGTTCACATTCAGATTATGAATCTGGTTCACGTTCGGACTATGGATCTGGTTCATATTTGGATTATGAATCTGGTTCGGATTCCGATGATGAATCTGGTTCACATTCGGATTATGAATCTGGTTCAGATTCGGATTATGAATCTGGTTCATATTTGGATTATGAATCTGGTTCACATACGGACTATGAATCGACTCCTACCCTGCATAAAGTTGATTCCCTTACAAGGTCTGCCAGATCTTTGTGTCCTTTGAATGCACGTGTTGAAAATCCTTGTAGGGTTAACGCCCCCGCGACTCAATCTTTTCGTTCATTGTTCCCTAGTCTGTTTCTTGATCCCGCCATACCAGTAAATTTGTCTAGACATTCAGATTTTTATTACACTGGTATTGGTGAATATCATAAGCCTACAGGTGGTGTTTCACAATCACAGTCTAAAATCGATGAATCTTTTAAATCTGATCTGTCTCACTCGGAATCTTTAGACAACCATGGGAGTGATTTCCTATCTGGGAAACTTCGAGATGTCTCCGTTATCAATCCATCCCAGTTGGTAAACCCCAGGGAGCCTAACTTGCCAAGTACCGAACTTGACCAAACCGATGGTTGCAGCGATCACTCCTTATCTGAAAACATATTCAATCATACTGCTGACGACCGTCACTCAAATCTCTTTGCTGACCATACGGAGACACTTGAATTCGATGATCCGCTTTGGGAAGATTCAAGTACCCACCAGAAAATCGAAACGCGTCAGCTTCCGCCGAACGTTTCTGAAATGACAATTCCCCAGTACCATGCTCCTTCCAGCATAAACGCGTCGAATTCACCCCACCCTGGCAAATCTGGAGAATCCGACATTTTGGATTATCAATCTGTCAGTGCACAAACATTTGACCAAATTGATACAAATCCCACTGACATCTTTCCAATCACTACAATTGATGATCACGCCCATTCGCCTGTTTATCTCGCCAAGCAATCGACGTTGGGAAACCCCCCGCTCGAAGGTCTGGATTTTGTTCAAAACGGAAAGGAATTGCAGCCCCCACTAAAAGTGGGTTCAGATCCTCAAATCCTTGACCAAATCCAAGAGCAACCCCAAACTAGGGTTTTCGAAACTAGGGTTTTTACGCTTGGATGCGCATGCATCTATAATTCACCTGGAACTTGCTTATTGTTTCCATTCCATAAAACTGATGATCCTCACTACCATAATGAGCATGCTGGTTCGCTCGACCAACCCCATTCAGTGAATGTGCTTGCAAATAGGACTTGGCTTACCCATCACCCCTCAAATCCAGGATCTTCCATGAATGATTTTGTGTCATTTATCAATAATGTTGAGTTTCAGGAACATATTGCTATGTATCAAGATGAGAGTGGGATTCAGCTCGCACAATATTTTCTGGCATGTTCTTTGATAAGTATCTATGATCGCCTTGCCGTTGCACCTACTCCTCAGGTAAGTTTCGTTGCTGCTGCACTTTTTTGGATATTAGCTCTGATCCCGATCATTGTTGTTCTTGCAGGTCAGGGACTGATGCGGTGGCTGCACTGGAAAGCTGATTTTACATAACCCAACCGCATCATTGGTTAAACTAGGGTTTAGGTGTAGGCTAGCTAGGACCTGCAATAAAAGTTTTAGTTCAAAGTTAATTAGGTTTACTTACCAAATTTTACTTCATAGTTTAAAAGTGTGCTTGTTGTTTTCTTTTACGACTGATATCTTAGGCAACATCATGTTACGAGTAATTTCTTTCATTTCCTTTTCAGTTGCTTGTTGCTACATAAATAATCATTGCTTGTATTGCGCCTCTTTTCCACCTACAACTGGTTGATCGTTCTCGCACATGGCATTGCATTTCACCTTGAGCCTCGCTTATTACATTGCGTCGTACTCTCTCTCCCTCACATCATTTTTGTCATATCGCCTGCCACTTCATGAGCCCTCATTGCAACCCTATCATCTTGCAGTCTTGTTTTGCCCCGATTGCTAAAACAATAACCCCATTGTTTTGTGTGAGGTTGCGGTGGCTATCTCAAGAGGCAGCTTTCTCTTAGGACCAGTCATCGAAGTCGCATTATCAACAAGATGCCTATGAGTCTAAACTTATTTGGGGAGATACGATCCGGTTGTCCGTGGGAGACCTGATGAGTTGAAATGGCCCATACCCGTAAGCCTAAGCCTTGTGCCCAGCATAGTCTTGTACGTTTAAATGTGCTGTTATGCGCACTGCGCCTATTGTGGTGAATGGGATGTGAAGGTTTGGCACGAGGGCAAACCCCAAATCAGGATATCTTTCAGTTTCTGTAAAACAAGAAACAACCTCTCATGCTCGTAAAATAAGTCGGGATCCCTCATCCGCCCATGAAAAATAAGTGCCACGAGCACAAGAAAATAAGTGCTACAAGCACATGAAACAAATAAGGGTAAAGGATCGAGAAAGGCTTCCTGCGCAGAGAGGTAATGCAACGACTCCGCCGGGGTACTGACCAGGCTCGCTGGCAGCGGAGCAACGTTTGTGATTTATTGAAGTGACTCCGTCGGGGTATTGTCCAGGCCTGCTGGCAGTGGAGCAACACCAGAGACTTACTTTTAAAAATCCTGAAGATAATAAGCCCCACTGCCTTGCTGTTCACATCATCAACAAGCTACTGGCGTCTGTGAGCTTTCTCTTTGATGTGTTCTGATTAGTGAGACTTAGCTGAGGCACAAGGATTAGGCATACCTGTAAAGGGAAAATGTAATACAAATGGTACCCGTGGAACTGGTTCAATATTCCCTTGCATCATTATCCGGACTCAGACTATTGTGGTGATATTGACAGAGATACGGGATTCTACCAGTGGTTCGCCATTTGTTGTAGCCGCTACAACACCACCCAAAATTTTGGGTATATTCAAAATTTCGGGTTCCCCCTCTGCTCGCCTAGGCGTTAAAGTCTTTCACCTGACCTGCAGTCAACGACATCCTGCCGACCTATCCCCAACCCCTCACGAGTTGTCCCATCACAATGACTTGATGCTGTCATTGCAATCATGCCATACGTGGGAAAGATCATCTACCATACGTTCGAACATTCGTAACGCAGTCGCGCCATGTGTAATGAGATCGCCATGCATACGTTTGAATGGAAACCTTATTTTTTTAATGATTAAACGCCTTCTCGTCGTGGACCATCAAGCACGTTGTTTGATTTACTTCTCTTAAACTTGTTAGTTTCATATGTGTATCTGTGGTCACCATTATCAAAGAATAATTATGATGTCGTAATGTTCCACACAGGTCGACCCCACGGGTGACAGACTCCTCAGTCGTGTCACGACATCAAGGGTAATAAAATTGGGCTCAACGACGAGGCCAAAGTTGCGGAACAGGGGAGGATCAGGAGAAAGTGATCAGTACTGTTAAAAGGAGGATGGTGTGATGCATGTTGATCAGAAAAGAACCTTTTATGTCACTGATGCAAAGGCTCCCTTCACTAGTGCGCACCAGATGCTTAAAAACGCCCCGTTTGGAAATGTCTAGATCCTACACCATATCATCTAAATGTCGATGGGTGCACATTCAAAGACAAAGGAAGAACCTTTCGGTACGCACAACGAACGAGAATTTTCCTTAGCAAACAAGGGGACATTTTCAGAACAAGTAGATGCTGGCAAAACTCCAAAGAACTCCCAGATCTGGCAAGGTTGCAGGGTCGCACGTCTTTGATTTTTTTCGCCTTTTGCGACCCCGCGACCCAGTGACCTAGTCGCAAGGTTGCACGTCTTTGATTTTTTCGCCTTTTGCGACCCCGCGACCCAGCGACCTAGTCGCAAGGTCGCAGGGTCGCACCTCTTCGGTTTTTCCGCCTTTTGCGACCCAGCGACCCAGCAACCTAGTCGCAAGGTCGCAAGGTCGAATTTCTTTGGTTTTCCTCCTTTTGCGACCCCGCGAACTAGTCGCAAGGTCGCAAGGTCGCATTTCTTTGGTTTTCCTCCTTTTTGCGACCCCGTGACCCAGCGACCTAGTCGCAAGGTCGCGAGGTTGCATTTCGTCGGTTTTCCACCTTTTGCGACCCAGCGACCTAGTCGCAAGGTCGCAAGGTCGCATATCTATGTTTTTTCCACCTTTTGCGACTCTGCGACCCAGCGACCTAGTCGCAAGTTCGCAAGGTCGCATCTTGGCAATTCTCTTACAACCTGCGACCCCGCGACCCAGTCAAGTCGCAGATCGCAACAACACCTCAGGTCGCAGGTCGCAACAGTAGCCAGGTCGCAGGTCGCAACAACGGCTCAGGTTGCAGGTCGCAAAAGGAATGGGTCGCAAGGCAACCCAACGGTCAAGAAGTTGAACAGTCAAGGAAGCCCGAAGGGAAATTTCTCCATTATAAATACTCCTACGAGAGCTTGTAAAAGGGGCTTTTCTTTTTGGAAACTCAAGAGCTACATGGCATTGTATTGAAAGATTATACACTTGTGCATATGAATATAGATTCTTGTTAAAACACCCTATGGTTATGATGTGTTTTGCTGTGCGAACACTGTGTGTATTCCTTGTACAGTTTCAGAACATCCTATGATTAATGAAGCTGCATTCTTCATGTCATCATTTATGCGTCATGGCTATCCGTGTTGTATCAATGATGTTCATTTTATCATCTGCTCTATTAATGAATGTTAATGAACTATTTTGTTAGCATTTCGTTTATCTTTCAGGAAGTAAAGGGGTATCTTATCATATAGAACTATTTCTTTTGTGATCAGACTACCTTATAAGCATTACCCTCAAAGATGTGTTGCTAATGACATCTTCTGAGGTGTACGTGCTTTATCTATAATCTTGCTACGCATAGTGTTTGATTCGTGTTTAATACATCAATCCTGTATTCTGTATCGTGTGAATAAGTGTATGTCCGCAGGTTCAAACAGGTTCTTTTGAGACCCGAAGGGAAGGCGTCTTAAGCGGTAGCGGTTTTACCGGACGGATCCCACCACTCCAAACGGTTCAAGGTACGATTGGGACTTTCTCTAGGGAGATTATATCTTGTTGGCGGGACAAATTTTTCCATCAAATAGGCTCCTGCTCTTTATGGAATTTCACTGGATGGGAGGAGACCTAATGATTTAGGAATCCACTTATAAGGTATATATCAACAAATATAAGGGAAGTGACCCCTTGGACACTTTCTCTAAGATAGAATGAAGGATAGATTTTTCTTTCTCTTTAAGCAAGGGACTTGGTTTTATGGGGAGACGGGATGAGGATTTGAGGGTTGAGGGAGAGAAATATTGATTGTAAAGAAGTTTCCCAATCCCTAAAATCCATTTGAAACATGGATTCCTAGGTAGTCCTTGATAAATATTCTTTGGTGAAGAATGGGACCACACGAGGCCAATTGCAACCCATGTTAGGGGATGGATTTTGGAAACCAATGATGTTCTTAACCTGGCCAAGGTGAGGGGAAAGGATCAAACAAGAATTTTCATCCAAGGATGTCAAATTGATCCTATTAGCTATTATACTTGGGAACACCAGGGAAAAACTTCATCCTAGAGCTAGGGCTTGGGATATCCCGAGATTCCACTATCGAATTTACTTCAAATAAAGAGGAGAGCTACGAGACCCACCAATGTAGTTGTACCTAGGATATAAAAGTTTTCCTGTGGTAACTTTCCCAATAAATTGATGCCCTATGTGACCTAATGATGCTAGACTTAGAAAAAAGGGGGAAAATGTGAATAAAGAGGTTGAAATGATCACCCTTTGATGGACTAGTGCCTAATTTCACTTGGGGATATGGATTCAAGGAAAATGGTGAAAAAAAAAATTGTTTCTTGCTCAAGGAGGCTTCAAAAGTCAACCTTGTCCAATGTTAAAGGTAAGAGAAGAAAAGTGACTTTGAAACATTTATACTTTGTTAAAAATGGTGCGGGATTTGCAATATAGTATGATATCTAGGAAATTTCATTCATCCAACATGGCCCATACATAGAATATGCTAAATAGACACATAATTCCACATTAAACACATGAAATAATTAGCCTTAAACATAATGAAGTTCCAATGTATACAACAAAATGAAAAATAGCGATAAATTTTCACTTACAATGTTAGAGAGTATATCCAACCATAATCACATTTGAAATATAATAATCTCTCTTATAGAAAGAACCCAATCCATACATCAAAATTCATCCATCATCCAAAAATATCCTCCAAGGAAAAAATGTGAAGTTCTCTAATGAGAGAGAGATCCCAATCCAAGTGATGATACAAATGAATCCATCTAACTCCTACTTATACACCAATTAGGAGTTTTATTTACCTAATGAGCCTACATTAGCCCCTAAAAATAAAATAATGTGCAAATAAACTAACTTTTGGTAACAAGGCCACCAAACTAGCTCACAAATGAAATAATAAGCCTCTCAAGAGGTCATATAATTATTTATGCATGTCATGGTGCCCTCCAAGAGGTCTGATGAGGTCCATAAGTTCCATAATGATGAGTAAAATCCTCAAAAGGTGATGGGAAAGGGGGTGGACCCTTGTTCTCCAAACAATAAACCTCTGGTGCTACCAGTGGGTGTGGGGACACAACAATGACCCCATGGGTCTCCATATGAGTCAAATATGCTTGTATACCATATTCAAGGGCTTATATGATGGAATTAATGCTTCCATGTCATCGTACAAGTCCTGAGACACCTGCCAACTGTGTGTTGCACCTGTGGGGCCAGCTCGACTTAGTGTACCAAGTGCATCTTCCACGTCCAGCAGGTGGATCTCTAGAAATATATGAACATGTGTGGGGATCCATGGAGTGTTTTATATTGTTGTGGAGGCCCATGGATTTCTAGACACACCCTATATGTGTCAATGTATCCCTTTGGGAGTTTAGGATCCTATATAGGTGTACCAAACCCAAATGGACACCATTTGAAATAGTGCATAAGATCCAATGTGTCCCCTAGACTTTCAGTACAACTAGTAATTAAAGTAATCATGTAAAAGAAATTATAAGCCATGGAAAACAAGTGGACACTTCATAATGGCATTCCCTTCCATAGTGGGCTTTGGCATGCGCTAATGTCTCCAAGCTCCAAAGGGGGTTAGATAGGTGCCTTATTAGGTGTTTTCTACCCTTAGGGGGATAATATTTCAAATGTACATCCCTTAAATGGTGGTTGAAGGTGACAAAGAGGTGAAGTGGAATAGGGAATGAGAGGGGAAATCCTGGGCCACATAGCAGGGAACAAGGGTAGCTCAGAGAAAGGGAGGCCCACACCTGGGCATATAATGTGCAGGAGGGAGAAATCATGGTACATGAGGTGCCCTGACCTTGATTTTTCCACCCTTATTTATATGGATTTTTCCTTTTATGATTTTTATTTGATTAACTACTCGGGGCTCAAAGGACAAGAGAATGATGTGTAAGATATGGCAGTGATTACCCCCCTTTTGGTAGGGAAATTCATTGCCCTTGTAACAACCCTGGTGAAAATTCCATGTAATAAAGTTAAAAATAATAACCAAGATTGATGAGACACTTATTCCAAGCCGAATGGTGGGAAAAACATCCTAGTGGGTGTTCAATTTGGTTAATATGAATAAGGAAATTGGAAAAGTAGAAGACTTTAGAAAGGAAAAATGGCATATTTGACACATTTATTTATGAAAATATGCTTATTTTCCTGTCTAAATCTTATTATGCAATGATGAATGCTTTTACAAATTCCGAAAATGTCTATCTAATACAATATTAGCTACTCCATCAGTTAAGGTATTCATTCTTCTAGGAATATGTTGATATGTGATATAATCAAAATTCCTTTCTAATAAACAAACACGCAAATACAACCTTAAAATATGAGGGCTTCTAACAGAGTAATGCCCATTGAGCTAGAGAACAACAAGCTAAGAGTCTAGGTTCACAATTCATTCATGAATGTCGAGAGAAATAGCTTCGGTTAGGAGTTCAATGACTGCACTATATTCAGTGACATTGTTGGTTGTTCGTCCTAGACAAATACCTTGAAGGTTTACCAACTCACCATTAGGATCATAAATCACCCAGGCCGCAGAGGATAGGTTTCGGGTACTGCGGGAGGCACCGTCCGCGAAACTGACATAAGGAGTGATAGACATCTGCATAGTAATCAAAGACATAATAAACAGGAAAAACTGCTCGCAAAGCACACTAAGCCAAAAAATGTACAAAAATGAAAAACACACTTATGTACAAAAGGACATGCATAAGAGACTCATGCATAATATCTTTTGAATTACAACCCATTTATGGGTTGATTCAAGGGATATCCTT
>JAXQQM020086054.1:0-29509 GCA_034641835.2 Pinus albicaulis
GTCTTTCACAAACTTAGTGTCCATTTACTCCATTTTTCCCAAAGATCCTTTCTACCTTGAATCAAATCGGCCCTACTACAGCCTTGTATCGTCATCTAATAGCTTTCTTGAACTTTTGAACCCATAGCCCAGTTAATCTAACATCTTGTTATCTATTTTATATCTTTGATCAGTTTCATCCCTCACAACTTAAAAAACAAAAACCAAAAAACTTACTTCATAACTAGCCTAATATCAGAACATCATAAGTGAACACACCGATATCTTTTACATATAATAGAGAGAGCCCTCTCTGAGTCCAGGAAGGCTAGGTCCTTGGGCTCCAAATCTTGGTTTGATGTTACACTGTCATTTGGCTCGCCAATCAGCCAAATCATGGGACCCTAACATAAACTACGCTTCCCTAGACCGGTGTCTAGTCTAGAACAATAGGTGAAATACTGCACTACACTTTTTCCTAACTTAGAACATATATACAGAGAGGATTGGATGCTTACTTATTTCAGTCGCTTCCAAATGACTCCTTTATGTCGCTTCCACTACAGCCTCAACTTCAAGCGGTTTCAAATAGCTAAATGCTTCCTGCAAGAAAGAGCACTGAAATAGCAGAAGATACAATAATATAGATATCTATTCAAGTTAATTAGCCAAATCAGTTAAGCATAAACTACATTCATCAACAAATATTTTGCAACATGGAAAATCAAAGTAAACATGGATGCATGTAGGGAAAACTAAGAAGTAATCTTTATTGATGATAGAAGGAGAGGTTAAAACCTAGTGACTGATTCATCATGACCTTCCAGTAGAGTTCCTTAGTCTCATCACAGCAAAATTCTCTCCACCAACAACTCCACAAATCAAACTCTCTATTGAAAATTCTCCAGCATTTCTCTACTCAAAATCCTCCTCCTTGAACACTTAGCTTTGTGTTCAATTTATAGATGAACTGTAGGTAGTTTTGTAATCAATATCATTCCAAAAATAGGAAAGACATGTTTCCATTCATGTAGATGTCAAATGGACACTTGGATCCGAAGCATGACACATGTGAACCCTTCTAGAAGACACTGGCCAAGTGGAGATTCCAGAACAATGAGAATTTCGCTCCCAATGTGACCAACGCACCTTTGAATGTCGGGAAGTGCTTTGCAAAGTAGCCTTGAATGGGGCTACCTGCATATGCAACGCACTTAGGCCCCTTAGAGCCTGTGTTGGTAAGCTCCCACATGTTTAATAATAAGCTTCAAACCATGGAAAAGCCTTGCTTTGATGAAAATCTTGTTTGATTCATGAATGTTTTCTATCTTAGAGCATATAGCAAATGAGATGATAGGGAATGATAGACCCTTTGATCATTGGTCCTGGAGATGCTGCCTAGTTAACCAGGTCATTGGGAATGGTGCCCAAATTGACCTATAACAATTGCCCCCTAAAGCATGAGATCCAAATAATAAGAACATTTGGTTGAGATGCTTTACACTGTGATGAGACTAGAAAAAAAATGGAATGGTAACCTGCATCAATCTTACAATACATTAAATCATGATAAATCCTCTATTGATCATAATCACTGAGGGTAGGCATTCCCATAGTCAGCACATAAAACAATCTCATAACATGTACATAATTCAGAAGGTCGTCTACATTGGAATGTTGCCCAGATGTAGACATTGCCTACAGATATAGGCCCATGTTTGGATGAAAATCTGTATGTAAGGTCACCGTACAGATGATGTGTACAAAAATCCTGAAATCGCAACCCAGATGGCTGAAACTAGATCCAGGGTCTTCTTATCTCATTCACTCGATCATTTGGGTACAAGTCTAGCCATGCGAATATATGATTTTTCATCGAACATGGAAAGACATTGTTTGATTACCAGCCAATAATGAAAGTTGTTAACAAATGCGAGAGAACCACCATTAATTTCAATGGCCCTGAAGGTACTGTAGTACATTTCATAAGGTGTGAATACATGATTTGATGTCGAATGCCAAACAAACTCTTTCAGTCAAAATTCCGGAAGCGAGGATCTTGTCGATGCTGTAACAAGCCTCATGGTACTGTAATCTGATGGTTCTAAGTGAACTTCCTGGATATTGATTTGTAGTCGATAGGAAGTCACCTTATTGAAAAACTGGAGTTACTGATTTCAGAGACAAGGGTATGACTTGATATAGCAATTGTCAGGGATGGCGGTCATGAAAATGAAGGTTTATGAGTATTGCAGATGGATGAATTCTAAATCATTGGATGACTTCTCTTGAACATATCAATGACACTGTGATGAGTTGGTAGCATTGACCCAAAACCGAAGTGAAGGTATGATGAACCATAGGTGTGAATGAACCGTCAAGATGATTACCCAACCCAAACAGTCATCGACATGGAGTGAAAGAAGTGTCATGTTCAAGAGCGACTTGCTACCAAAAAGAAACTTTACTTGCTTTGCCCAAATTTTCCCCAGTCATTTGTCGACTAGTACCTCTTTATTTTTTAACAAGCTTGAGGAGGATAACATTTTCTTGATCTATAATTCAACCCTTCGAGTGAACAAAGAATGAAGTATCACTATTTAATAATTTAACGAGTCTAGCAATGAATGAAACTTGATTCTTGCCATGATCGACAAGCCCATCGCTATTTTATGTTTTAATGAGCTTAATGACAGTGATAGCCCAGTCCTTTTTCATGTTTAGGGAGTCTGAAAAAAAGGACGAAAGAAGACTCCAAAAAGTAATTTTTCATAAATTTGTCTCTCAGATCTGAAAAAGTGTAAAATGATATCTGAAAGAACCTCTTTGGTCATGTTTAACCAAGGTATTCCTTTTTCGTAAATAATCCATCTCAGTCCGGAAAAGGGTTAAACTTATACTGAGTAGATATCAATTCATTTACTTTAACGAGCTTGAAATGGCAAGTGCTCAGCAATATTTTCACATTATCGGAGTCTGAAAAGAGATAAAAGAAGACTCCAGGGGTTCCTTTTTCGCTGTTATCGAAGCTCGAAAAAGAGATAAAAGTGCGCTTCAAATCCTTTTTCGTTTTGATCAAAGCTCGAAAAATAAGGATCAAAAGCATGCTTTGTGGTCAAGTCTTTCTTGAAATAAATATGCACGACTAACCTATTCGTCAGTTGTATTTCCTGTTTAGAACAATAGAAAACGGATTAAAAATACCTTTTTCATGATAAAAAACATAATAAAACCATAGTCATAGCAATAAATTTAACCTGCAAGTAATTAAATGACTATATAAAGAAGTTTCACTATTCATTTTTACCAGTCCATAGTTATCGTTTGCATTTTGGAGCTCTGAACCTAATTTTGCCCTCGAACTTCAGTCGTTGATTGTGGTCATTTCAGTGGATAGATTTCATCACCGTTTGATCCAAGTCAGTAGCAAAAACCTCCTATTTCTTTCAGTATTCAATTCATTACCTTTCTTTGAAAAATTTTAGGGTTTTGAGGCCCTTAGGGTAAATTCTGCCAAAATTGAGGGCAACGCACCCCTAAATGTCGAAACCTGCATTGCATAGCAGGTATAGTGAAGTGTACCTACATGTGCAATGCACTGTCTCAGCCCAGGGAGTGCGTTGGGCGCAGTTGAAGTTTTTTGTTTTCATGGTGTGTCCAGAATTTGCCTAGTTTTTTGCAATGAAAGGTATCTAATGGATCTTATGGTTGATTTTCAGGTTTCCATTGGATTATAATGATGATTACATGGAGAGAAAGAGAACATGAAGAACAAGATATGATTGCCTTGAATGATCCGGGTACTGTAAGAGCTCTAAGAGATTGCGGACTGCTTAAGTACTTCAAACTGTCGAGAATGAGGCAACAAATAGAACTCTTGGAGTTCCTTGTTCGAGCATGGGATCTAGTGATAGAGACATTTCACATAAAAAATCAAGTGTTTTCCATAACATTTGATGATGTTTATTTCCTCACAGGTTTGTCGAGGAGAGGTTTTCCCATTTCACTCACAAGATCTACCGTTGGAGGAGAAACAATGAGGGATTATGTTATGCAGTATTTCTATCCGGGGTCAGAACCTAGAAAATATGGAAACATAAACATCCATGATGTCAGGGATTTTCCTCTGAGAACCATCGTATTCATGATTTCTAAACTAGCTGGCACCGTTACACTCCATGTGGCAAACAGATCATATATGCAGTATGCACTGGAATGTTTAGAACCAATAGTTTTCAACTGGTCTGAAGTCGTTCTATCTCAGATAAAGGAACAAATTAATAAAGAAAAGGGAGGAAGGAAGAAAAATTTTAGTTATGGTTCCAACCTTATCTCCTTCGCTTTGGAATGGGTTCCACTAATGCAGCCACAACATGTAACATTGGATATATCCAGTCCTAGAGATCCTTGAATGCAGAGATGGGTAGAACTCATGGGTCAGCATGCATGCTAATCAACCATTGTGTTCTTGACTACATTCTTCGCCTGGTTCAGGCGACAGATCGTCGCCATCGATGAGTATGCATATGCAAGCGTCGACTTCCGAGGAGATCCAGATCTAGTTTTACCAGAAGGCGCTCAGTGGGGTGCAATAGGTAAGATTGATTTGACCATGTTTTTTTTATTTTTAGAAGGTTTATACAAATGTTTTGTGTTCTGATTTCTTTCCAAGACTAAACAAAATGTTTTAATGTAATGCATATATTGGTCGCGTTTATCCAGTAGAGGAACCAGAGCGCGAAGCGGATGTGCCAGCAGAGAGGGCTGTCGGGAGAGCAGTCCTTCAGAATCTTGATATGGCTGAGACTCTTGCTGAGCTCCAGTAGCACATAGAGCGGTTGACCTTCAAGATTCCGGATTGCCGGATCGAAGAGCTTCCCATGCGACTACAGTGACACACCATTGGGGTTCCTAACCGTTGGATGCGGTTGGTCCGTAGGATTGCTAGATCTATAGCGTGCTATCATGAGCACCACTAGTTTAATTATGAATTTTTGCATACTTTTTGAGGTCAGATGACCAACGTGTCTTGGGCACAAATTTTGTAAAAACATATAACTATCTATCCATATGTTTTTAGAGTTTTTCCTATGTTTAATGTGCAATCCTATTCAATGATGTGAATGTTTTCTTTATCTATGTCGCAAATGTTTGTCTAAAACTTGACTAGCTAATGAATCAGTTAAAGTGTTCAGATTTCTAGAAATGTGTTGATATTGAATGAAATCAAAATGTCTCTCCAAAAGTCGAACTCTTAGGAGCAATCTAAGAAGTGTTGAATTTCTAACAGAATAAACACTAGTAAGTTGTAGTACCACAAGTTGTGAATCTAACCTAATGATTATGCAGTTAATACCAAATGAAATGGCATCAGAGAGAAGTTCGATAAATGCGCTATACTCAGCGATATTTTTCGTCGATCTACCAATACAAATCCCTTGAAAACTCACTAACTCGCCGTTCGGAGCAAAAATGGCCCACGCTGCAGAGGATAGATTTTGCGTACTACGACTATCACCATCATCATATCCAACAAATGGTTGCGAAGATTTAGACATCTGCGATGAAATGTAAAGCGGATTACTAATGTCAAGAAAACTCTAAAAGACAAATTAAGATAGTGAATGAAAATCAACAGCATATAAACAATATAATACAAAAAATTACCATGCTCATGATTAAGCATAGTAACGTTTAAGATACAACCCATTTCTAGGCTGTGCCAATGGAATCCCATCGTAATCAACTAACTCATAGGCACCTTTAGCAAGAACTCTTTTGACAATGTAGGGGCCTTGTCATAATGGCTCGAATTTCCCTGTACCTAATTTATCAGCTTCCTGGTCATAAAGAAGGACCAAGTCGCCCTCTGAGTAGATGCGAGGCTGGACATTTTTGTCATATTGCGCCTTTATACGTCTCTTATGTGCTTCGTTGGCCAATTGGGCTTCATGAAATCTTTCATCTAGATGGATGAGGTTAAGGAGACGTGCTTCTTCTTCAGAGGTTTCAGGTAACAGGTCTATTGCGAGTTTTAACGATGATATTTCACATTGGATTGGTAAGATAGCTTCTAGACCATACACTAATTGAAAATGAGTAAATCTGGTAGTGTTTCTCACCGAGGTTCGATACGCCCACAAGGCGGAGTACAGGATCAAGTGCTAGTTCCTTTTACGGACTCCTATCATTCGCTGAAGCATTCGTTTAAGAATTTTGTTAATAGCCTCAACTTGTCCATTCGATTGTGGATAATAAGGAGTAGAATTATCATGCGAAAATCCTAACTTAGCTGTCAATTCAGACATCATATGGTTGCGAAAATGCTTCCCATGATCCGTAACTATAGCCTGTGGGACCCCAAACTGTGCAATAACATGGTTGAAGAAAAACAAAGCAGTTGTTTGTCCTGTGTTGTTGAATGTAGGCATTGCCTCGGCCCATTTGGTAAAATAGTCGACTGCGACAATAATATAACCATGCCCCCTGGATGAAGGAGGGTTACAGGTCATGAAATCGATACCCCATTTCGTAAATGGTCCAGCAGAGACAACAGGATGCATTGGTGGTGGCGGTTTGTGGATTTTACGGTCATAAATATGACATGCATGATAACTTTTGACTGCGAGGATACAATCTCGAAAAATAGTAGGCCAAAAGTAACCAGTGCGGAGTATCTTCTGCGCGGTAGCATAACGAGATAAATGTACACCACAAGCCCCAGCATGACAATCATTTAAAACCTTTTCAGCCTCCTCATGAGTGAGGCACCTCCTTAAAATGGTATCGACACCATGATGATAAAGTGTATCGTCGACGATCAGATAATATTTGGCTTGGTATCGAATACATCGCTGATCAGAGCGAGAGGTATTAGGTCGAAAAGTTTGGGTTTGGAGATAAATGATGAAATCTCCATACCATGGATCAGATGATCCAATCAGAAACAGAGACTCGTCTGGAATAGATGGTTTTGACGTAGTTGCAGTACTATCATAGGGAAGGTCACAGAGAAGCTCAGCCAAAACTAAAGACTTCTTTGACTTGGATTTGATGAATTCCAAATCAAATTCCTGCAAAATGATGATCCATTTTGAATATTTTCCCCCCAGCAATTGACGCGATAAGATGTAAGTCATGGGGTTGCAATCCGAAACTATTGTTGTTTTTCAGAGTAGGATATAATGGCGAAATCTTTGGATAGCTTGAACGGCTGCCAGGGAAAGCTTTTCCACGTACGAGTCCTTAACTTCCATATCATTGAGATTACAACTCAAATAATAGATCAAATGTTCAATTCCATCTTGTACTTGGACCAAAACCATAGCGATGGTTGTTTCATCCACGACGATATATAGGAAATAATCATTTGAATAATTTGGAGGATACATTAATGACGCTCGTACAAGATGGTCCTTGACAACACCAAAAGAAGCTTGCGCACCTTGGCCCCAATGGAAGGGAACTCCCTTTTTCAATAAACGAGTAAATGCTTTAGCCATTTCAGCGTAGTTTGGAATGAACCTTCTCAGGAAGTTAGCCTTTCCATGAAGTTTTTGTATCTGAAGTAAGTTTGAGGGCACAGGCAAATCAAGAATGGCATGTACCTTTAGTGGGTCTATTATAATTCCTTCTTTTGAGACTATGAATCCGAGCAATCGAACAAAACCAACACAAAACACACATTTGTGCGCATTGAGGCGTATCTTGTAGTGTTGGAAGCGTAAGAAAATGGCTCTCAAATGCATCGGGTGATCAGTCCATTTTCTTGAATGTGCTGGTAAATCATCTAGATATGGTTGAACAATGTTCTTGATGTCATTGAAAGCATAATCCATTTCTCTCTGAAAATTTTCCCCAGCGTTATTTAAACCAAACGGAAGTTTTCGATATGTGAATGTGCCCCAGGGACAGATGAATGTTTTCTTATGTTGATCATTTGGGTGGATATTGATTTGATTGTAGCCGAAAAATCCATCTATGAAAGAAAATATCTCGCATCCAGCGCAATCGTCAATAATCTAGTCGATAAAGGGTGTAGGATAGTTGTCTTTTGGATAAGCCTGATTAACATCTCGATAATCGACACACGCTCTAATGGTTCCTTGTTTTTTCATAACAGGAATGATATTGGAAACCCACTCAGTTAGCGGAACAGGGTAAATGAAACCAACACGCAAAAGTTTTTCAAATTTTGTTTTGATGGCAGCGGATTTCTTCGGATGAACAGGATGAAGCCTTTGACGCACCGGTTTGACATCAGGATACATATTAATAATGTGTTCAACTATACTAGTATCTATGCCTGGCATTTCCTCATAAGACCAAGCGAATACGTCACGAAATTCACAAAAAAGAGAACGATATGAATCAATTTCTAATGGAGAACAAGATACACTGACATGAATGTTTTCTACAACACCAGGTTTAGTCGAAATATCGATAGAAATCGTTTCTTCAATATTTGATAAATTTGGCTCAGATTTAATTGCATTAATCGGAAAAGAATTCGAAAATAAATTTTGAATGGATGGGTGATATAGTTCACTAAGATTATTTTCTTCATAATCTGGAAGATGGGAACGATGATGATAATATTCCCATGATTCTCCTTCTGCCATCATAGCTTCCAAAATATTTTCATCTGTCAAAATTTTGAGGAAAACAGATCAGATGGAGTACCAAAATCTAATGAACGATCAACCCAAACACTCGGCGACGCTGATTTCGGATTTTCCGCCGAAGCCAAATAGATTGATTGCTATTGTAGCTCAATAGGGTTGAGCGGTAAAACATCATCCAATGTATAAATATCAGAATCACCCGTACTCTTCCTTAAGCCAGATGGAGTGGAAGAGATCATGTAGCAAGTCTCTATACTTACAATTTCTGCTGATGTCGCGGGCAGCGGTAATGCAAAGGTTCCCATAAGAGTGGAATCCTTTAAGAGTCCTACACCAATGTTTTGGATTTCTAGTTGGGGTAAGTGAACATACAGAACGCTTCCAGTTACCTGTGAAGCGGAGGCAAAAAAATATAACTAATTAATGACTGTAATAGTACCCTTATGAGGAAAGGCAACCATTCTAAAATATGTAGAAACAATTGTAGTCATCGCATATACCCATGGTCTTCTTAGTAAAATATTATAGTCAAGGGGTCCGTCAACAACCTCAACATCAACACTTACTGTTTTCCCCCCGAATTCAACTTGCAGGTTATTGATAATACCACAAGGTTTATATGTTCTTCCATCAAAAGCCTTCAACGTCGTTGATGATTGTGATAATCGAGGTGAGCCAAGTGATTTCCAACAGTTTAGAGATATAATGCACGTAGATGCTCCCTCATCAATAATAGTGCGATGAACAAGGTTATTGAGAACATTTACTTGGATGGAGAATGCCAATTATGCTGGTAGCTGTGGCACATAGCCTGTATGATTAAAAACGACAAGATTAGAATCAGCTGGATCAATTCCACCAATGGTCGACAATAAAGCCTGCTTCTGGGAGGGATAATTTTGTAATACCTCAAGAGCAGACATAGCTGAAGGGAATTGAGCCAAATATTCAACTATATTATAATTTTGTGCAGCTCTTGCTCGAGGATTATATGTCAATTTATGAATTACTCCCTTCGGTGGCTTAATCATCATTTTAGGAATAACAGAAGGTGGTAGTGATTCAGTAGATGGATTCGTTGTCGAGGTAGTGGGTTGATCAGTCGGAATATCATAGTCTTTATTTCGCGTCGACACCAAAATATCTTGTGAAGGTTTTGTACTGGATAACATTGACACTTGGGAACTAGGAGTTGGATTCGTAGCAACCAAATTTGCGTCTGGATTTGGAAATGGGTCTGTCAACACAGCTCATGCATTTGAAGTCTTGATGATTTTTGAGACTTCAGCACGGTGAGGACAATCCCTAAAAAAGTGTTCCTCATTACAGATTATGCATGGATAACCAGGTTTCCGTGGTCCTGACGGTTGATCAGATGATCGTTCCTGCTGGTTAGAAGTTTTCTTTTTCTTTGATTTCCCCTTTTTCTTACTTTCTGTTTGCTTATCACTTTTGCCTTTGTCAAATGAGACGACGTTTATTTCGGAAGTAGGAGTAGGATCAGATGCAGTAGTGTTGTGTGTATTTACAGTGCCTATCAAGTCGTCTCCGGCATGAGATTCCTTTATTTGAGGAGTAACATTGAAATTAGATTGCGGCACATTTGGTATTTTCTCATAGAGCATGCCAGACAGAGTATAAATCAAGTCTAAATACTGGGCACGAGCGATGGCTTGCTCTTTTGTGATGACGCCACCTTTAGCCACATCCTTTGTTATAGATGGTAACAAGGATTTGATGAACCATTCAGCAAGCAGCTGATCAGGAACAAATGTCTTAACCATTCGTCGACGGCGACGCCACTCATGAATATGATCTAAAATGTGAGTAGCATTACTTTGTTTGAAGTTGGTTAAGAGTTCCGTTCCAGTTTCGTAACTGATCGGTAACTGGAAATGGGTCAAAAATACAGTAGCCAAAGCAGTAAAATTGTTAAATGAAGCTCTAGGTAATTCAATGTACCATTTAGCTGCCAGACCTGTGAGTGTTCTCTGGAAAAGACGTAATCAAACAGAATCATCATTTATGGAATTTGATGAACACCATAAATGATAAGTCATAACATGAGTTGATGGGTATTCTCCAGGGTTTCCATTGAATTTAGGAATGTCTGTGGGTAATTTATGTGGTATCACCAACCACCAAGGAGCATAATTTATAGGATCATTAGTTAACCGGTTTAAATCTGGTAATTCCAAGGTTGCAACAAAAGGAAATTGTCTATTAAGGTCAGGTTGGGTATAGCCAGGATAAGATGGAATTGCTTGGGAAACAGGTCTTTGAGCACCAACATATGGGATTTGTTGCTGGTAACCCAGATAGGGGTTGTTTTGCATGGCAAACGCTTGAGAGTGTTGCTGACCAAAACCTGGATATGTTACTTGTTGAAATGAAGTTTGCGGAATTTGTGCTTGTGGCTGCCAAAGGGTCTGTCCACCAAGATTATAACCCAAATTTGTATAAGTTGGATTCGGTTGATATGTATAACCAGATTGTGTTTGTGACACCCCATAAAATGGTGGACCAACTTGTGAATAAATGATCCCTGATACAGGTTGTTGTAAATTAACCAAAGGATTTTGAGTTTGTGGACCCAACATTTGATGATATTGAGTTGAAGAACTCGCCTGATAAGGTTGATGTACAAGATTTTGATTCTGCAACAGGGGTATAGATGTATTAACAAGTGGTATTGAAGTGGGTGTAACAGGTTGAATTGGTTGATACGATTGGACAACCGTTTGTGGTTGGATAGGCAGAGTGGGCTACCATTGACAAACATTTAAATCAACATTAGTCTGACCAAAATGTGACTGAGTACTATCATATTGGGTAACCATGGGTTTCCCCCCAGCATAAGGAGGATAATAAGATGGAAAATATTGTTCACTGAACGTTGGGAGTCTAGTTGATATGGTATTTAAAGGAATTGACCCATAATGACCGGCTTGATATTGCCCTGATGATGGATTTAATGAATCAAGTCGTTCAATACTAACTATAGGAATACAAATTAAAACACCAGATGATGACATTGGCAAAGACCATGAACGTGAAGGTGTACCAGAGAAAGTGCCAGATAATGATTTGTAACTTGTTGGGACTGAAGGGCCACCATGCAAATATGACTCTGGTGATGTTGTGAACATCGACGGAGTAGCGAGGGTAGGAGATGACGTAATTGGAAAAATAGACCCAACCAAAGATGTTGGTTCAGACATGGTAGTTTGACCAAGTGTATACTCTCCAATATCAACGGATGATTGAATGGAAATGGGATCAACAAAAGCAGATGGAAACAATTGAGGAAATGACTGGTACAGGTAAAGGTCTCCCCCAAAGTGGGTTTGACTTAAAGGTGTATCAGGTTGAGGGATTTATTCAATTGCGATTAAACTAGGAGGAAGAACTTCACTGTCAGGCCCAAAATATATTTCAGATGATTGACTCTGTGATATAGGAGTTTCAATGGTTACAGATGTTTGTGGGATGACCAAGGTAGGAACAAATTCCGGCTCTTCAGGACTTAGATATTCTGGCAAAGAAAAGACAAGATCTGGATCAATTTGTGATTAAACAACGTCGGGTCCAAAAGGTATGGCCTCAGCGACTAAATGGATCGTGACCATTGGTAACTTTGAAGGCTCCATTTTGACAACAGTAAATGAACCGGGATGTGTGGAAACAATTTGAGCTAACTCTGGTTTGGATGGTGATGTTTTGCCAGAGGTATGAACTGTACTTGATTCGGCAGATCGTGATCGCCTTCATCCACTAGAAATAAATTATGGTGGTAAGGGTGGTTTTAAAGCTAATCTACGCGAAAAATGGGGGCTAGGATTGTTTTCTTCCATGATTACTGATTTATTTTATCCAAAAAAAAAAAAACAAAAACAGGGTAACGTTAGGCAAAAAAGGTTTACCAGGAAACTGTGAACTGCATAATACCTCTCGATGAACCAAAAATTACAGGCAGGTAATCTCCCTGAATTCTCTGTTAAGTGTATCAAAATTTCAAGGCAGCCGACTCGGTTCACTATGGATGGATAGCACCTAAAATTTGTCCCCCCAAATATACCCGAAGGTATGTGGAGGCCCAAGTCCATATTAGCGTTGTCTGATGCGAAACCGCACAATGAGAGCAACCCTTTATACTTATCGTACTATAACACCGCCTGATATACCCGAGAGTACGTGGACAAGCTACAATATACTTATGTATGTGGAGTGAGGTATCACACTCGGAATGTATCAGAGACAAGTTAACGACAACTGCTATGTTTTACGACGCCGGAACACGTCTCTAGCCTAGACCTCTAAATGTTATCGTTAATGTTCCAATGCATTGTTAAGTTAATTGAGATTTATTTTATGTTGATCTTGATTAACAGTTTTCCTTTCAGGTTCACCACAATGATGTATATAAAATTCCTAAAATGCAAGCTAAGAATGATAAACAAACTTTCACTTTCAGCTTTTTCAATGAAAGACCTAGCTACTAAGGGAAGAGAGAAAGTAATTTGAGAGTAAACAAATCAATGAACAAAACAAATCAATGAATCTCAAACTAAATGCAGATTTCCTAATGTTCCTTTTGCAAAAAACACACAATCCTACATGCAAATGCAAGTTTTTCTTTTCAGTTTCCTTAATGTTATGAATGCAGAAAAGAAACTAGGTGCACTAGATCAATAATCGAAATGCTTTTTACTTTCGAGAAATGAAGAATACAAACAAAAATTTCTCTTTTGAAGGAAAAATGAGGACTTCAACAACAATTTCTCCTATCAAGGAAATGAATATTTTATGACAATTTCCTATTTCGAAAGCAAACGATTCTTAATGCGACCATAAAAAGTACTTTGAAATCAACTTGTCAATGATAATGAAAAACTTTTTAAAACAACATTGAACAAATTTTTAGTCAAAGGAGAAGAAATATATAGAGCTACTGGTCAAATAGAGCTTTAAACTTTTCAGAACAAGTCAGCGAACAGAACTGAAGCAAAATACAAAGTCAGATTCAAGGGGATTTGTTCCTTTCAGGAGCCAACGCAGTCTCCAAAGGGAGACAGTGCTCTGCAAAGCACTGTGCCCTGACCAAGGGTGCGTTGGGGTTAGTAAACAAAGAAAAATCTACCTTTTGGCTCACTAATTTTGCAGATTAATGTCTGAAAAAGTCTAATCTTTATGTGAAATAACTACTGGGTGGATTTAGAAAGCAGATCAGAGACTAAAACACCAAGATTCAAGAGAAATTCTCGCCAGTATGGTTAACAGTTTGTTGGGCCAGAATTGTAATCTACGGATAAACTACGCTTCCCTAGACTGGTGTCTAGTCTAGAACAACAGGTGAAAGACTGCACTACCCTTTTTCCTAACTCGGAAAAAATATACAGAGAGGATTGGATGCTTACTTGTTTCAGTCGCTTCCAAATAGCTCCTTTCTATCGCTTCCACTACAGCCTCAACTTCAAGCGGTTTCAAATAGTTGAATGCTTCCTGCAAGAAAGAGCACTAAAATAGTAGAAGATACAATAATCTAGATATCTATTCAAGTTAATTAGCCAAATCAGTTAAGCATAAACCACATTCATCAACAAAGATTTTGCAGCATGGAAAATCAAAGTAAACATGGATGCATGTAGGGAAAAACAAGAAGTACTCTTTATTGATGATAGAAGGAGAGGTTACAACCAAGTGACTGATTCATCGTGACCTTCGAGCAGAGTTCCTTAGTCTTTTAACAGCAAAATTCTCTCCACCAGCAGCTCCAAAAATCAAACTCTCTATTAAAAATTCTCCAGCATTTCTCTACTCAAAATCTTCCTCTTTGAACACTTAGCTTTGTGTTCAATTTATAGATTAATTGTAGGTAGTTTTGTAATCAATATCATTCCAAAAATAGGCAAGACATGTTTCCATTCATGTAGATGTCAAATGGACACTTGGATCCGAAGCATGACACATGTGAACCCTTCTAGAAGACACTGGCCAAGTGGAGATTTTGGAACAATGAGAATTTCGCTCCCAATGTGACCAACACACCTTTGAATGTCAGGAAGTTCTTTGTAGAGCAGCCTTGAATGGGGCTACCTGCATATGCAATGCACTTAGGCCCCTTAGAGCCTGTGTTGGTGAGCTCCCACATGTTTAATAATAAGCTTCAAACCATGGAAAATCCTTGCTTTGATGAAAATATTGTTTGATTCATGAATGTTTTCTATCTTAGAGCATATAGAAACTGAGATGATAGGGAATGATAGACCCTTTGATCATTGGTCCTAGAGATGCTGCCCAGTTAACCAAGTCATTGGGAATGGTGTCCAAATTGATGTAGCAAGGGCTTCATTATGTTGGCGAGAATTTTTGCTATTATCTTGTATGAAGCATTACATAAAGAGATAGGCCTAAACCTTTCGAAAGTTCCAGGGTTGGTTTCTTTCGGGATTAATGCTAGGAAGGTTGAGTTTGTGTTGCCTCCCATTTTTTATTTTTGCATAAAGCCTCTGATCATTCTGACTAAATCTGATTTTATAGTATCCCAGCATATCCTATAAAAGTGAATTGAGAATCCATCTGGACTGGGGTCTTTGTCAAGTTCCATGGCCCATATTACTTTGCTAATATCTTCCTCGGTGACCTACTTCAAAAGAGCTATATTGTCCTCCTTAGTTACCAAGGATGGGATGTTGTTAAGAAACTCTTCATTTTCTTCTTCACTACCTTCGTTCCCTTTGCTATATAGGTTCTGGAAATGAAAGACTGTAGCTGCTTTAATTTTATCTATACCTTTGCAGAGCATCCTATCAGAGGTTGAAATCTCAGAGATGTGATTTTGGGAAAGGCGGGCCCTAAATTGCCGGTGGAAGTAAGAGGTATTCCTATCCCCAGATTCCAACCATAGGTTGCGGGACTTTAGTCTCCATTAGTCTTCTTCTATCCTAAAGGAGCGGAAGGTGTTGCATTGGACATCTTTCTCTTTGTCCAGTTCAGCTGCTGTTATGTCTTTAGAGTCCATTTCTCTTTGTAGATTTCCCACATGTTGCACTACTTCCTTTCTTTGACTGCTGGGAGTGCATGTGGGGATCTTACTCCATTCTTTCAGGGCCTTCTTGGTTAGCTTTAACCTTTGTTCCCATACATAGCTAGGGGAGCCTATTACTGGGGATGACCAAGCCTTCCGGACTGTCTCAAGGAATCTGCTTCTTCCACTCCAAAGCGGGCTGAATCTGATTGGAATTGGGCCCAGCTTTTCTTCCTCCTCCATCGAGAGAAGGATGGGTTTATGATCAGAGGTAAGTTTTGGAAGGATATCTGAGGAGATGATCCTTCTTTCCAACAGTAGGGTGCTTTGACCTAGGAATCTGTCGAGTATTGCCGAGATGTGGTCTGCACCTGTCCTATTATTTGTCCAAGAATATAACCCTTTCTTTGGTTTGATATCCAACAGCTCCCATTGAAGTATTATGTCTTCTACCACATGTAACATTTGATCCCTACTACTTCTGCCACCTCTTTTTTCTTTTTCTTTCATCACTATGTTGAGATATCCGGCTATGATTATGTTGTTTGGTGAATGGAGTTCCAGAAATTCATTTAGAGATTACCAACAATTTTTCTTTTCTGCATAGATTACCGGAACATATAGATTGAATAGGGCGATAATTAACTTACTTGCTATGTGCTTCAGCTCGGTGAAGATCCAGTGTTGATTGTTGTATGAGTTAACTAGCTTGAATTGATCCTCCTTCCACAGGGTGGCTATTCCTCCTGCGGAACCCCTTGCACTTACTGTTTTCCCTGCATTATTTTGCCATTTCTTTTTGCTAATTTCTAGAAGGGTATCCCCTTCGATTTTTGTCTCTTGGAGCAAGAGGATATCTGTTGGTTCCATTTTCATAAGGTCTTTAACTGCTTCGAATTTTGACGAATTCCCCAACCCTCTGCAGTTCCAAGAGACGATTCTCATTACTTACTATTGGGGGTGGTGTTAACTCCTCCTTTTGGAGGCCTTGTTCTTGTGCTTCTTCCGATTGACATTTCTATTGTGGGCTGGCTTCCTTGAGTTTTTTGTCTCTCGGCCTCTTCCTCCCTTGCTTCTCTGCACGACTTCCTTCCTGCTCTTTTAGCAGGCCTTTCCAGGATCTCATCCTCTGAGGAGCTGAGTGGGTCTATGATTTTCTTCCTGGCTATATCTGCATATGAAGGAGAAGGGGTAATTTATGGAGTTGCTGCTGAATGCCCTTCTACCTCCTTGCTTTTTCCACTGGGGGAACACTGCTCTTGATCCCTACTATCATTATTTGGCCCTTCTGCTTCTACTACCTTGTTGGGATCTATGATTTGAATACCGTTGTTGTTGTGGGGTTGGAGATCCTAGATCCAGGAGCCTGGGCATCTGACGGAGCTTTGATTTCTTTTGCATTACCTTTGCCTCGAGGTTTTGTTGGTCCTGCTTTCTGCACTTTGGTCCATTGATCCGCTTTTGCGTTTTCCTGTTCCTCTGTGATCTTTTTCTTATAATATCTTGCAAAATGGTCGTAGCCATGGCAGTACCGACATTTGAAAGGTAGTTGCTCATAGTCTAGCTCCTGGATGTGCGTCCAGTCTGCAACAGTTAGTTTTATTACTTCAGGAAGCCCTACTTCCATATCTACCTACACGCAGATCCGTGCACAGGAATACTGATCTTTCCTCACTGCTTGATCTATGTACTGTCCCAGCGAGTTGCCTATGGTTTGCAGTGATTTTTGGTTCCAACAATGCAAAGGAAGATGTGGAAGGCAGACCCAAACTGGGACGGTCGACGGCACATCTTGGGCAGGGTCGAAGTCAGGGGTCCATTTGTTCATATACAACCCTTAAGGCCCCATAAAATATGGGCCGTTCCTGAAGATGAGATTTTTATCTCCTGCACTTTCAAAAACGAATACGAAGAAGCCTTTACCAACGAAATGGCTTTTGATCCCTTCGGAGATTAGCAAAGACTAGTTCCTCTATACCCATTCCTCTACTGCTTTGGGGGAGGGCCAGAGGCCTGTAAATTGACCGATAAGCCCTCTGTCTGCGAGATTGAGAGTAGATCTACAGGTTTCTTCGATTGGCAGCTTGATTGAAGGCATGTAATCGAGTTTTTTAACAATTTTTTGTTGCATCTTTGTCAACGGTCTCTTATTTGCTCCTACAACGAGTATTCTAAAGCCCACAAGGTCTGGCAGGGGGGAGTGGCCTCAACACCCACTTTGAATCCATATTTCTTATCTGAGCCTCGATCGGTGAGACGTGTTATGTCACGCGCCTGTCTTGATGAAATACAATATTTTGTTAAATGGTGAAATTTACTTCTAACATCATCGAAGTTCCAAATTTTGAGTTACATGTTTTTCTTATGTTTCTTTAGCTTTTATAAGTCACTACATATTGCATTTTTCTCTTGCACAAGAACTCCATGAAGTCCTTCCTTACATGCATTTGTGCATACGATAACATCCTTGTTAGATATGCACTTTTTAGCATTAGTGCACTACTAAGGAGAATTTTGGTAGCTGAAAGCTTACATTGGTTCCTTGGGAGTATTATAATTTGTTTCCTCTCTTATACAAGGAATTTATTGGGTATGAAATCATGGATAATCCCTCAATGAATCTTCAATAATAACTAGTAAGAGCTATGAATGAGCTCACCTCCATCACATTCAATAGAGTGGCACAATTTACCATGCCCTAATTTTTTCCAAATATACCAATACTCCTAAATATGAGATAATGCAACAAAAATAATAGTTATGATTCTAGTTGAAGTCACATTTGTTAAGTTTTACATGTAGTTTTTTGTGTTCTCTCCTCACTTGAAAAATCTAATCATACTCTTCATTAGGTTTCAAATAGATTTGTATATCATCAAGGAAAACACACATAATTATTTTGAGTATTTACTAAAGACATTGTTCATGAGGCACTTGAACAATAACTAGCACATTTATGAGGCTAAACGATGCCACCACAAATTCATGGTGACCATGCCTTTTTTGACAGTTATCTTATGAATGTCTTCTTTGCTAATTCCAACTCAATGACATCTCACCTTCAAATCAATTCTTGAAAATACCTTTACCCATCTTTGTTGATTAAACCGAGCTTCAATTCGAGGTAATGTACTTGTTCTTCATAATTAATTTACTTATTTGACTATAATTAATGTGTAATTAATGCACAATGTGACATTACCATCTTTCTTTTTAATGAACATATTTGGTACTTCCCACAAAGACATACTTTATTCATCCTATCTCTAGCAATTATTGCAATTACATTTTTAGCTCCATTAAGTTACTTTGGATAATGGTGTAGATCCAAACACAAGATTAATTGAGAATCAAATATCTCTTATTGGTGGAAGTCTTGGTACCTCATCAAAGAATACATTTATGAATTCTTGTAAAACCAGATAATCTTGATAATTTGGACCTTTACCCTCTTTGATTCCAATACATGGGTTGCATACAATTGACACCCCTTTCTAAAGCATTGCCTCCACTAGAGGGGGGGGGATTTTCCTTATTGATATTGCCTTCAAATACCTCTTATTGTTCTTAACAAAGTTACAGATCAAACAAGAACTATTACCTCAAAATGAGAACTCTAGCCCAAAAAAACTCAAAAAACCTGAAAAAACACCCCAAAAACGAAAAGTGTGTATTCCAGAACGATGTTTTTTCTCGGGTAAATTTTCAACATTTTATTAAAAACAATTTTTTTCTTGAAAAAAGGATTGAAAAAACACCCTTGAAACAAAAAGTGTTGATGTTGGAATAACAAAAAAAAAACCGGGTCACAATTTGTACACTTTAACAATGAAATTAAAGATAAAATATTAGGACTTTGAAAAATCATAAAATTCCAACAATTTTGAGACATGATGTTAAAGATAAAAATATCACGTGTCAAAGCCTTATAATTTCCAACAATTTTCATCCATCTTGTTCTATATATATATATAAAATTTTTATTTTTATTTATTTTATTTTAATTAATTAATTAATTAATTAATTTTTATTTATTTATTATTTTTTTTGGGGGAAAAATTCAAACTTTTCATTAATACTGAAGAGTTACATTGTTTATGCAATTAAGCATTCCATATGAGATTTGATCATCAATTTAATAGTTGATGAAATTGTCCCACAAACACAGACTCGAAACAACAACAGTGTAAAAGTAGCTGACATCAGAAAATAAGACAACATCATGGCCTCCCCAGAGGGAAACAAACCCAAAAAAATAACCACACATAGAGTCACAGTGTCAAGGTGTTATGCAACCAACTTACAGAATAGAATAAAATATAAATCATGACATACAAATCAGCCTCTTCGAGGGGGCAACCTCCTTTATATTACATAAATGAAAAATTCTTGGATGAGATAAATGACAAAACCTCCTTTATATATATAGGATTACAAGGGGTCACAATATAATCCTAGTCGACATAACAATAAAAATGTAAGGGCACAACAATAATAATAGTGGGATTCTATGGGGCACAACAATAACAATAAGGGGGCTACACTAAAAATAAAAATAAGGGGATACATTAGTACTATAGGGACCTAGCATGACCCTATCCTTCAAAAAAGTGTTGTCCTCAATGCTTGAGTAGTTCTGTATGCTTCTGTATAAAATTCTCATCCTCCCATGTCGAATCTTCAGCAGGAAAGTTCTTCCACTTGATGAGATACTCTGAAATTGATCGATTTCGTCGCTGTCGAGTTCTTGTTTCCATGACTGCTTCAGGTTCCGATATGATTTTTCCTACGTCGTCAAGTTCTAGAAATATTGTTTGAACTGGGAGCTTGTCACCTATAACCTTCTTTAAGCATGAAACATGGAAATTGGGTGCACTTGGGAAGATGCAGGAAGCTCCAATTTGTATGCCACAGTACCAATATTTTGCAACACTTTGTAAGGACCATAATACTTTGGTGATAATTTATTATCCTTATTATCTTGCTTGAGGGACATTTGTTTGTATGGTTGTAGCAATAGAAATACCCAGTCGCCTACATCAAAAATTCTTTCGCTGCGATGTTGATTTTCCTGTTGTTTCATTTGATTATGCGCCAAGGTGAGGTTATCCTTTAAGAGTTGGAGAACTTGTTGATGCTCGATGTGATCTTCCACTGCTTGAACTTTAGAATTTTCTCTTAAAGATGATGTGATGGATGGTGGATGATATCCATAAAGTTCCATAAATGAGGTCATTTTTGTTGCAGTATGGAAGGAAGTGTTTAACCACCATTCAGCCAGAGGTAACCACTTGACCCATTGTGTCTGTTTATCAGATAGAAAGAAACAAAGATATCCTTCCAAAAATTTGTTCACTATATCATTTTTCCCATTATATTGAGGATGATATGATGAGCTATGAGCTAATTGAGTACCCAAATAAGAAAACAATTATGTCCAAAAATTTCTTGTAAAAATGGGATCTCTATCGCTTACAATAATATTTTGGTTTCCATGTAGCTTTTGAATTGTTTCCATAAATGCAGTAGCAACTGTACTGGATTTAAATGGGTGAGATAATGCACAAAAGTGTGCCTACTTGGTATGTCTATCAACTACCACCATGATGACAGTCTTTCCTTCGGACTTGGGTAAGCCTATGATAAAATCCATTGAAACCTCCTCCCAACGTTGACTTGGAATGGAAAAAGGTTGTAACAGATATGGGGTCTTAATTTTCTCAACTTTATTTTGTTGGAAAACCAAGCATTCTGCCACAAACTTTTGAATATCAGATTTAAGAACATCCCGAAAAAATTCCTTCTTGACCCCATGGTAAGTTTTTAAAAATCCAGAGTGCCCTCCTAAGGGAGAGGTGTGCAATTCCAGAAGAATATTTTGTTTGAGTTGGGAATTTTTACAAAGATATAAGTGATCTTTGTACCATAATGAATCAATTTTATAGCTAAACATTTCAGATGTACTGGGATCTTGCTGCAACTTTTGAATGAGTGTCACCTCTTCATCATTCTTCCATTCATCCCTTGCTTTAGTTACCCACTCAGGTTGGATAATAGAAATGGAACAAAGCAATGCTTCCACATCCTCATCCTTCCTTGAGAGTGCATTTGCAACAACATTTTCCTTCCCTTTTTTGTAGATGATTTCAAATTCATAACCCAAAATCTTTGTGACCCATTTTTACTGCTCTTCTGAAGATAAAATTTGTTCCAAAAAGTATTTAAGACTATCATGATCTAATTTTACCTTGAAGTGTGTTCCCATTAGGTAAGGTCATCTTTGCTTCAGTGCATGTAGTGTTGCCAACATTTTCTTCTGATAAATAGGTTTTAGTAAATACTTTCCTTTGATTGGACGACTTTCAAAAGAAATGGGTCTTCATTCTTGCATTAAAACCACACCAATTCCATTTCCCGAGGCATCACATTATTTCCTGAGGTATCACATTCCACAATAAAGGTTTTTGTGAAGTTTTGCGTAGATAACACCAATGCTTGATGCATTGCGCCTCTTTAAGTTGTTCAAAGGCCTTAGTTGCTTTAGGAGTCCAAGAAAATGCATGTTTCTTCACTAATGATGTTAGAGGTGTCGATATTCTCCCATAATACTTAACAAAATTAAGATAATACCTTGTCAACCCGAAAATCCTTGAAGATGCTTTATGGTTGCGGGGAATTTCCATTCTACGAGCTCGATGATAATACCTCCCTCGAGAGTATTGGAGAAAATTTCTCATTTTGCACACAACTGATAGGACCTCAAGTAGGTTTCGTTAACCAAATTGAGACAACCACTCTCTGGTTACCAAAACCCTCCACTGAGTCCCATGTCATACATTCCTCCTTCCACATGTCAATTGGAAAGCATGGTGGTAGTACCACCTTGTCAAGATTCCATCATTTTGGATCCATTCCTCACATAACAATGATATCCACTGCATCTGGTTCCAGATCCACACACTCATGTCGTTTGACCATCATAAACACCGACATACCACGTAGAGATCCCACAGAAACCTGTTCAAATGACAGGGAGCAGTGAACTTGTAAATGTAACGTTTCAATCATCCACATGAAAACCAACACCCCAATATGTTAACCTCTGACAAAGACGAGAGAAAAAAACAAAAATGAAAAACCTGCACTGACCACTCAGTCCAATCACCGGCCCATCCAACGGAGTCACAACAGGAAAACCCTACAAAAACGGAAATGTGAAAAACCAAACTGATAGTCTTCCTCAAAGGAAAAAGTCAACACATGCTTCAATATTGGTTTAACAAGTGGATGGAGGTGAGTGCCATGTGTCCAAGGACTTACCACCATGTGCCCTACATGCACCCACAAAATGTGGACCCACTGGTGCGTCCCATGAAGATCCAAACTAGGGATTTTTGCTTGCCATTATCACCTTCGAACCCTAGTCAACAACTCTTGTAATTGTTTTCAACCATAACATTAAAGATAAAATATCACAACTCAGAAAAACCTTAATATTTTGACAAGTTTTCAACCATGTAATTAAAAATATTAAGTTTTTAACATATTTTAATGATGAAATTATGGACAAATTATATGACTAAAACAATTTTTGAAAATGAATAAGTAAATTAAAGATTTATTATTCCAAAAGGAATTTTTATTTTAAAGGCTAAAAGTATAGCTCTTTTCAAAACTTAGCTTAAGACTACTTATCTTATTGCAACAAAAACCTAAAAATCAACCATCAAAATGAAGTGTCCCCTTTCAATGAGGCATTAAATTTTCAAAATTTTTAAAAGTATCTTATACCAAATGTTAACAATAAATAATATCATGGCAATATCACTGTATAATTTAATTATTCAACATTAATTTCTAATATTTTTTACTTTTAATCAAAATATCAACAAATGATAACAATAAATAATATCATGGCAATATCACCGCATAATTTAAAAAATCAACATTAATTTCTAATATTTTTTTACTTTTTTATGAAAATATCAACTTTGTTATATTGAATATAACAACATTATTTTTGTAATTTTGTTGCATTGTGGATATTCTTTTTTTTTTTAAACTGAAACGGTTAATTTTATTGATAAGAATGGGAACTGAAACGGTTAATTTTATTGATAAGAATGGGTGGCCGAGGCCAAATCAAGTATTACAATTCCCTGCATCAAGCATTACAAATCTCTGATTTAACTTGGACGCCTTGTTAGGGGATGATTGCCATGATCGCTGCCCCTGCATTTATGCTGATCATGCTCTTTTCTAGAGTGCATCCAATATTTGCCAGTCTATCAGCTTCTGTATTTAATTCTCTGAGTATATGATAGAATTGTGCTGAGGGGAAATCCTTTAGAAGTCTGTTCAACCTTGCAAGCTGTTTATTTAACACTGGGTCTTTGAGCCCTTTTTTGTAAATTAGAGATTTTACCAACAACTCAGAATCTCCAAAGACAATTATTTCTCTTGGATTCTCTTTCCTGGCCAGTTGACAGGCCTTTAAAAGACTGAGGATTTCAGCCTGGTTGTTGGTTTTTATCCCAAGTCCCCAACTGAAGACCTCAGTTTTCCCATTCGGAAAATAAATGACTCCTCCGGCTCCTGACCTGCCTGGGTTGCCTTTGGAGGCACCATCAAAGAAAATAGTGCATTTTCCTTGTGTTTTCCACCACTTCTTAAATCTGTCCGCAGTGTCTCGAATCTGCCATTTTCCTTTGAAATCTGGACGTGTGATTGCTGGAGATCTGAGTGTGAGGGTGAAGCCTTCCAACCATGCCTTTTCATCATTTCGAAGGGAACTATCATCTTTGACTGTGGACTGTCTTAGGGTTTCTAAAAGGAGCTTCTTGGCCTGACTCGCTATGGTATCTGCAGTTATTTCTTTTTGATTGAAAATGGTTTCATTCCGGGCAAGCCACAACTTCCAGCATACATATTTTGGTGCTGCATTCCATACCTTGTGCCACAGTGATTTGTCTGCAATATTGAAGGGATATCGAGCTTTCCAAAACAAATACATGTCTATGATCGAGCAGTGGGCAGGAATTCTCACGTTCAGACCTGTCAAGAAGATGGACCAGACCTTCTGTGCAGTCTCACAGTCAATGAATAAATGATCAGAGGTTTCCAAAGCCTTTTTGCAGAGGACACATCGATGGGGACCAGCAATATTTCTTCTGCACAAATTTTCACCAGTAAGGATTTTATTATGAAACAAAGTCCAAAAAAAGAAATTGATCTTGGGGCAGACTGAAATGTTCCCAGATCTGTTTCCACACGGTTTCTGAATGCTGAGAGTCCTTTTTGCCTTGCAGCTGCAAGTATCCCTGTCTGGCTGTATAAACCCCGGTCTTTCCCCAACCCCATGAGTCTTCCTCATCCTTGTGCACAGGGGTAAAGTCTGTAATTGCAGCAATAAAAATGTTTAACTGGTTATTTAAATGTGGTGGAATATTGGGCAAAGACCATCTCTGCCAATTGCCATTTTGATCCCAGTCAACAATGTCTTCTATCTTCCGGACTCCTTTTGAACTTAGCCATTCTCTTAATTCTGTTATTTCATTATTAGCTGCAAGAGCAGGATGGCCCATGATTCGATCTTTCCACAGCGAGATACTTTTGCCATTTCCTGGAATTTTGTACAGGTGAGTTCTGAAGAATGTGGTTGCTTTGATGCAGAGCTTCCAGGCCTGCGTTCCTCTAGTAGAGTTTTCTGGGTTAAAGGAGGTGATTGGTTGGTTATTAAGATATTTGTTCTTAAATATCTGGCTGACAGTGTGATTGGGATCGTTGTGCATCTGCCACAACAGCTTGCACCCCAATGCTAAGTTAGCATTCTGGGGATCGCGTAGATGAAGACCGCCTTCAGCCAAGGGGCGCAGTGCTGTTTCCCATTTAATTAAATGAAACCTGTTACTGTTACCACGTCCGCCATTCCATAAAAAGTTTCGCATGAGGCAGGAAATTCGATCAACTATCTGTCTTGGGGCCATCGACAATGATGCTTGGAAGATTGGCAACGCTGAAAGCACTGTTCGAATAAGGGTGAGCTTTCCTCCAGTTGAAAGCCAGAGGCCGCCCCATGCTTTAATCTTTTTCTTGAATTTAGAGATCACCTCCTCCCACATTGAATTTCGATTGGACAGCGATAATGGAAGGCCGAGGTATTTTATTTGCTCCCAAGCTGCGTGTCCGTTGAATCCCAAGGCATTTGCAATCCTGTCAATTGAATATTGATCTGTGTTCCATCCAAAGACGACGCTCTTCCTTTCGCTGATCAGCGCACCTGAAACGTTGCAGAACATCTGAAGAACGGACTTGAATTTGTTGGCAATTCTCAGTGATGCACCCCCTAACAGAAGTGAATCATCTGCAAATAGGGCGTGATTCACTGGAGCGATACCCTGTTCTATTCTAATCCCAGGAAGATTGCCTTTTTGTTTCTCATGAGTTAGCTTTCTGCTCAAAGACTCAGCCATCAAAATGTAAAGAAAGGGTGAGAGGGGGCAGCCCTGCCTCAGTCCCCTGGTAGCTAAGAAAAAATCAGTTGGTCTTCCATTCACCATTGGAGCGGTCCAGACATTCTCAATGCAGGCTTTGATGAGGTTTATGAAATCCTGTCTGAATCCAAAGGCAACAAGCACTCTATACAGGAAAGAACGATTTACTCTATCAAATGCGTTGCACATGTCAAGTTTTATGATCATACCTGGTTCTTTCTGAGCATGGCTGGAATGAAGTGCTTCTTGGACTTGAATAACATTGTCAAGGATCTGTCTGCCTTGAACAAATCCCCCTTGGGCCGGAGAGATGAGTTTTTGAAGAAGTGGCTTGATTCTATTGGCCAGTAGCTTGGACACGATCTTGTATGAAGAGTTGCAGAGTGAGATTGGTCTATAACGATCAAAAGAACCAGGATTTGTTTCCTTAGGGATTAGAGCAAGAAACGTGGAGTTGATTCCGCCTCCAACTTTCGCCTTTCTCAAGATTCCTCTTATCAATTTGAAGAGGTCATGCTTGATTATCTCCCAGCAGATTCTGTAAAAGTGCACTGAGAATCCGTCAGGTCCTGGTGCTTTGTCGGGTTCCATGGACCAAACTATGGAAGTTATCTCTTCTTCTGAAGCTGGGCTTAATAGAGAGTCGTTGTCCTCTTTACTGACCAGATTTGGAATGTTGGAGAGAAGCTCTGAAACATCCTCCTCATTCCCATTTCCATCTGCACTAAGTAGATTTTGAAAGTGGTTTACTGCCGCCTCTTTGATCTGTGCAAATCCTTTATATACCTGTCCGTTGGAGGAAGTGATTTATGCGATGTAGTTTCGTGAGAGACGTGCTCTGCACTGTCTATGGAAATAAGTAGTATTTCTATCCCCAGATTTCAACCACAGACTTCGAGACTTTAACCGCCAGTGCTCTTCTTCATTCCTGAATGAGCTGTAAGTGTTCCTTTGAGCAGCTTTTTCATTGGCTAAATCTGTGGGTGAAAGTACTTTCTCCTCCATTTCCAATTGGAGATCTTCTAACAATAGAACAGCCTCCTTCCTCTGTCTAGTGGGGGTTTTCATAGATCTCTTTATCCAGTCTTTGAGGGCTTTTTTTGTGTTTTTCATTTTCTGTTCCCAAACATAACTAGGAGATCCAGAGACTTCAATCTACCACGATGTTTGGACTGTTTCAGTGAACCCTTCCATTCCGGCCCAGAGAGGACTAAAACGAAATGGGAGGGGACCCAAATCTTCTTCTTCTTTCAAGCATAGTAGTATCGGTTTATGATCTGATGTGAGCTTTGGAAGAATTTTCGTGTAAACTATTCTGTTGTCCATCATTAGCGAGCTGCTGATAAGGAATCTGTCCAATCTGGCTGATATGTGATTTTCTCCTGTTCTGTTGTTGGTCCAGGTGTATTTGCCTTTCACTGGTTTGTAGTCGACCAAATCCCACTGCTGAATCAGATTTTCCAATGTGTTGATGAAGGGGTCCCTGGCATAAATCCCTCCTCTTTTTTCTTTGGGATCTAGGATTATATTCAGATCGCCTCCTATGACTATATTGGAAAGATTGTTTTGTTCTATGTAATCTGAGAGAGACCTCCAGCACTCTCTCTTTTCATCATAATGGACTGGGACATACATGTTAAACAAGGCAAGGGAGAGATTGCTTGCAGTGTGGCGCAGTTCAGTATAGATCCAATGTTGGGTTTCTGAGCAATGTTCTAAAGTGAAGGAGTTTTTTGACCAGAATGTGCCTATGCCTCCGGCCGAGCCCCTTGCACTGACCGCCTTTCCAGAGTCATATTTCCATTTCATAGAACTAGTATTTAGAAGGGTATCCCCTTCTATCTTGGTCTCTTGGAGCATTAGGATGTCCACTGTTTCCAGCTTCAGTAAATCTTTGACAGCATCTGCCTTATTGGGATTTCCTAGACCCCTGCAGTTCCAAGAGACCATCTGCATCATTTACCACTTGATGGGGTGGGCCTCCTCCCTTGGGCGCCCTTGGTCTTGTATTTCTCCCGATGGTCATTTCAATGGTGGGTTGACTGCCTAGGGTTTTCTGTCTTTCTGATTCTTCTTCCCGAGTTTCCTTGTTTGTTCTTCTCCCTACTTTTTTGGAGGGTCTTTCAAAGGTTTCTTCATCAGATGATCCCGTATTATCTGGGATCTTCTTCTTGTGTTTAATAAGATCAGCATATGAAGGAGAAGGAGTGTTGCTAGGGGTCGGATTTGGAATGTTACCTGGCTCTTCGTTTTCTGGTTTGTTCAGCTGTGGTGGATCGTCCTGCTCGAGCTCTGGAAGGTCTGATGCTGGAGCGAGAGATTCGAAGGGGTTTTTGTCTGCTGCAATGCTATTTGATTCCCTGCTTCCACCATTTTGATGGCTTGAATCTCCTTGCCCGGTATTGACAACTGTTTCTCTTGCTCTGCTCTTGTTGTTCTGTCTACTGCTTGCTGATCTCTTTGCTTGCTTTCACTGTTCACCTTTCTCTTTCTCTGTCATTTCCTCATTTCTTTTTTTGCAGTATCTGGCGAAATGCCCATATTCATGGCAATGCCGGCACTTGAAAGGAAGTTGCTCGTAATCGAGCTCTTGAATATGCGTCCAGTCGGCCAGTGATAGTTTGATAACTTCGGGGAGTCCGACCTCCAGATCAACTTCCACGCAGATGCGGGCGCAAGAGAACTGATCCTTCCTAGGGGCCTGATCGATGTACCTGCCTAGGGTGTTACCGATGGATTGTAGCGAGCTCTGACTCCAGCAGTGAAGAGGAAGATGCGGGAGTCGCACCCAAACGGGAACGGCTGTGGGCACATCTTGCGCGGGGTCAAAATCCGGAGACCATTTGTTCAAGTATAGCCCTTGGGGGCCCATGAAATATGGCCCGTTTCGAAAGATCAGACTACGATCTTCCACGCTGTCAAACACGAAGACGAAGAACCCCTTGCCTACAAAGTAACTTTTTATTCCTTCCTTAACCAGTGGTGTCCAGTTTCGTCTAACCCAGTCTTCTACTGCTTTCGGAGATGGCCATAGCCCAGTAAACTGACCGATAAGGCTTCTCTCTGCCAAGTTAAGGGCTGATCTGCAAGCGTCTTCCGCCAGGAGGGCCACCGTAGGAATATTGTCGAGTTTTTTAACAAATTTTTGCTGTGAGGCCGAGGGCAGCCTCTTTTCTGAAGCAGCTACAAGGGATCTGAAGGCCACCAGATCAGGAGGCAAGGGAGGGTCACCTTCTGTCTCCATAGCCAGGGAAAAGAGCCGGATCAGATCCGGAGTCCCATGCGCAGAAGAAACGCAGCGCAGAGTCAAAGAACACCCCCGTGGGCAAAGGCCACACGGTCCAGAGCGCCACAGAATGGAGGGGCAACGCCGAGCCCAGGGAGCG
>JAXQQM020092041.1:0-39311 GCA_034641835.2 Pinus albicaulis
TTCGTATTGTCATTGATGGCAAAGGAGATGGCAAAGAGAGGAGCCTTTGAAACAACAACAAGGCAAAGAGAGAAGCAAAGTAGCGAGAGAGCGGAGCGGCGGAGAGAGGTAGCGAGAGGTAGAAAAAGAGAGTAGCGAGTTAGCAAAGAAGCGAAGAGAGCTATTGAGGTGCGAAATGGAAGAGTGAGGACAGAAGGAGGGCCATTGATTTTGAAAAGGGGTCTGGAGTGAAAATCTATAGAGACAGAGTAGTGTGCCATAGGGCCATGGAATTGAAGTATTACAGTATTACATGTGCATCGGTTGAATTAATTTCTGTGTGAGAATGCCTTGAATCCCTGTGACCTGGGTATGAGCAAGACTCTATACTTTGTTTTAAAGGTTTGTTTGTATATCTAGTGATGAGAGCACAGTTCTTTTTTATTCTTATGGATGGGGTTTTGAATAGCCTATGGTGATTCCGTTGTAATTATAATGGTGGAAGAGTATCATTGAATCACATTAGAAAGCCACAAAACTGTATAACCCTATGTGATGGAACTCGATGATTAACTGTGTGCATAGAATTCTGTGAGTTGGGGTTTGATTGCACTCTGTGCATCCTTGCAGAAATCGGTAGTCATGATAATGAAATGGTTGAATGTGCCTGGTTTTCTGAATTGAATCGAGGGCATAGTGAGAAATTTCATTAATAAGCAAGTATATTTGACTCTTGTATGAAAGGCCATAATCTTTTGAATAAAAATTCTGGTTTGATGAGTTGAGTTCGGGTTTGGTAATAGATAAATGGTACGCAGTATCTGCAGAATTGTTGAAGGATTTTCGACTTACAATCAAGGTGACGAGTTTTTTTTTTAAAGCCTGTCTGATAAAGAAATTATATGCCATAGCATTAACGTAGAGAAATAAAAAGTTAAAAGAGGCAGAACCGTGAACAGAAGAGGAACCATGAGAGCGGGTTTCTAAAAACAACCGTGATTTTCGCATTATTAAAAACTGGTAAGCAGATTCACTCAAAAAAACGCGATAAAGGCCAGTGGCCTACACGTGGCAGAGTTGGTATTCAAAAACCATTTATTTCGCACTTTTTTTTGGAGTTAAAATCTGGTTCTTAAAAAGTGCGATATTCATTAGATGTATGGAGGCAAGGGATCCAAGCGTAGTTTCACTTAAAGCTACGAGTTGGTTAACTTCAAACATAGCCAGCGTTCTTTCAAATTGGTAAGTGGGTTTTAAATTGTTGGACATGTGAGCCCGAAGAAATTAAGGCGTTGTTAATTTGTCTTAGTATCAATAGTCAAAGTCACTCCAACGAATTCAATAGTTCAAGCTCCAAATTTGGATATAATTCCAAGAGGTTATAATCATAAAAATATATATGTAGAAACAACTTCACTTATGAATTTTGTTTTGCCATTGAGAACCTTTGATTAAAAGAAGACAAGCTTCTGCACAAGTATTATAAATTGGATGTATGGTTTTATAACCATTGTTAAGGAGTAAACCCCGCATATGAAGATTGTGAATGGGATTTTAACAAAGGGGTATATTATATGCATTGTGGGTCTTTATAACCTCTGAGGGAGATTGTTCCACACGTTAATAAAATTTCCAGAAAGTGGAGTATGAGGTAAGGAATGACTTCCACATATAAAGCTTTATAATTGGGTATATAAATGCAAAGATGAGGGGTTGATTTCAATTTCGCAAGGAGGGTTATAACCTTTTTTTTTTAAAGAAACTTCCGCCATTATTATTGAGATTGCCCAGTTGAGATTATTTGGAGCATTAAACATTGAAAGGCATTTTATATACAGAAATTGAGAGTGGATAATGTGGGAAGCAGGATCACCCCGCCATCAAAATACATTCAGACTTCTATAAGTAAAGACCGAAGATTTATATGTTTGGTTTCAATAATAAGGATTGAATATTAAATCGAAAATATAGTCAGATTTCATAAAAGACCGAAGACCTTTAGGAGTCAAGTACAAATCGAATATTTATTCGATCTCATGAATGGGTTTTATAGAAGAGCATTGTATATGTGTTGAGAGGTTTTAAACCGTATTTTTCAAAGAGCTTCCGCAGTGAACAGAGATTGCCCAGATTTGAGAGATTGAGGACCCTTTTGGATGATTAATTAGAAATGCATTTTTATATGCAGGAGACTTTAAAATTATTTGGGGCTAAACTTGTAAAGTAGTTATATATGCAGCAGATACACAATTGCAGTGAACAGGAGAGTATGAAGAATTGTTACATGACAACAGCTGCCAGATTTAGAACATAATTTGGGAAATGCATTCTACATGCATGGAAAACAGGAGAGTATGCATAAACTGAAAAAGACAGTGACAACTGCAGAAAAGACAAATGCACAGCAAGCCAAGGGCCGGAAAAAGGGCTGAGTGAAATTGATTTATGTAACTGAAAATGTGAATTTAAATGATTTAAAATTGTTTTTATTGTATGTGATGCAAAGGCGAGTCTCCGATAGGAAAACAAAACTCCACTGTAAAATGGAAATTTGTATAAATTGCTATATTCCTCTGAATGAGCTGGACAAAGAAATGAGAAGGCAGAAGTCAAAGAGTCATGGTTGTTCACTTCAAATTCCCTGTGGAATAAAAACAGTCATGAGGTGAAATCTATAAATGATATCACATTGATATGCATAGAGAGGTTAGAGAATGCAGAAATGAAGCAGTGAGGCAAAGAAGAGGGAGGAGCTGATAGAGAATCTGAGAAAATGCAGACATGATGCAAGGTAGATATGAAGGCTGGTGCACAACAGTGAAGATTATACTGAACAGAGCTGATATCCAAGTAGAAGTAAATTAGCAGAGTGTTTTTTAAAAAGAGTGAGGAAGTTGGAGCTTCCTATCAAGTTGTAGCTTGATAGATGTCGATTATGGGCGGCGAGGTAGGAGCCTCACATGGGTTGTAGCCTACAAAAATAGATAAGGAGATTGGTGCTTCCATATCAAGTTGTAGCTTGATAGAAAGTCGATTGTAGGCCCAGGTGAGGTAGGAGCCTCCTTTGTGTGTTGTAGCCTCTGAGAAAATTGATGGGAGTTGGAGCTTCCTTGCAAGTTGTAGCTTGCGGAATTGAGGTAGGAGCCTCCTGTAGGTTGGTGCCTATAGAAAATCAGTGGTGAGAGGGAGTTGGAGCTTGCCTTTGCATCACAACAATAATAAGATGTGGTTTTCTCCCTTATGGGTTTCCACTTATATCTGCTATCTATGTGCATGATGTCTATGTGTTGATTTGGTATATCTAATCTGCTTATTACTTGCTGCTCACAAATTAAGATTGCTCACATATTATGTTGATCATGAAATGAAGGTGTTAATAAAGTTTAATGAAAAGTTTTAAAAGTCCATGAATGTGTTAAACTGATGCACCCCCCCCTCTTAGTTTAACTAAGGGTTCAACAATGTTGGGGGATTTTTGGACATAATTCACCAATAGAATGACATGGTGGAGTGGAAATGAAATTTTTTTCAATTGTTACTAGAAACAAAGTAGGTGAGGAAAAGGAGCATCTTGGAATAATTGAAGGAAGAATTTTTCTTAGAGATGATTACACTTGATCTAAGGACGATTTAACTGGAAGAATTAAACAAAATGGGTGACATATATTACATGGAGGTAGTTGGGACTAGCGTTGAGCCAACAAAGAAGAGATATGTCTAATGAAAACAACCAGAAATTTAGGATAAAGTTGGAGTGAAATGGGCTTCGTACCACTGCTTGAAATTGATAAACTCTTTACAAATTTTGTTTGATTATGATGTTCTGCAAATATATTTTTATATTATGGGTTTTCTATTGAATCTTCAGTTGGAATGTTTTTAGAATGGGGGAAAAGACAACCACAAGAATAAAATCTCCATTTTGTGGATTATAAAAGGGCCTAAAATTCTGGGTCATGAGGAATGTTGTAAGGGTTTTGACCCAATCCTTATTGATTTTTCCATATTTTCAACCCCACACCCACCGTCATTGACTTTCCCACATTTTTTTTATAAATTATCTTCCTCAACCCCATCCTCATTGATTTTTCAATATTATCTCTTACTACCCCCAATCTTATGATTTTTCAATATTAATTAGTTGTCTTTATTCATATTCACAAAAATTTAATCGATGTAAATAAATTTTCAAGTAACCTTTCACTCTTTGAGGGTTGTGTTATTTTAGCTTTTTTAGCTAGTTTAAAGATAAATTCTCTCAAATAAAAGTACAAAAATTCCTTTTATGGAAATCATTGAGTTTTTAGTAATCTTTGTATAATTCATATAATGTGTTGTCGATATTTTTGTTGGTTTTGTTGAAATTTTTTTATGGCTCTCAAGATAATATTTAAATAATAATATTTTTATAATTTAAGGTGGTTGGTTCAATTGGAGGTGGTTGGTTCAAGGTTTAAAGACTAGTTTAAATGTTTCTATTTTTATAAATAAATAAATAAATATATATATATATATATATATATATATATATATATATATATATATGGAAAAACATATAGCTTTATTATAAATTAATGGATGAAAATAATAAATATAACAAGATTATCACATTAATTTTCAAAGTGTTTTGTATATCATTCAATTTTAAAATATTTATTATAATTATAATTAAATATTAATTTTTTTAATTAGATGTCAACTAGTTTTGTTTTGTAAAGCTGTGAGGGTTTTAAAATTGGAATATCATGTAAAAATAAACCTCAGAAACCTCATACAACTATGAACCAAGTTCCATTTTTGGATTACATTCTCAAGGATAGTTTTCTTCAGAAAATTTATTAACTGTGTATCCACAAAGCACAATACATGAGTTTCTTTTGAAATAGGCTCATTTTCCCTCTTACAAGCAACATTTTGGTGTCAATAAGGAACTTCAATATCTCCATTGCAATTTTTATTAACCATCAATATGGAAGAATATTGAATCCTTCATTCATGAGGGTTCCATTTGTAGCACAACAAAGCCTAATAACAAGAAAATAGGCTTGTATCAACCACTACTAGCTCCCTATCAACCATAGGAGTCTATATCCATGGACTCCGTCTATCTCCATGGAGTCTATTCTAGTATCTCATTTTTCTAGCATCATCAATTTCATTCTTTGCAGTAAGATTGTCCATCATCAATGCACATTCAAAAACATATTTATGATTTTCACATGTATGGATACACTTTGGCCTCCCACTCACCATTGTTTCAAATCACAAATTTTTGTTTCGCAACCAATTTTTTGAAGTCAAACATCTTGAGTTGAGCCATGTGGGCAACTAGTTGAACATTTTATAGAAACACATAACTCATAGGAAAATTCCTATATGCAATAGATCCCCTACACTTCAGTGCTACAAAGGCACGTGCTTTGTAGTGTAAAAATTTTCCATAAAATATTTATAACTACTTAAGGTGATGGCATAAGACAGAGAAGTAAATGATGGAAATCATTAATGTCAGTGGGTGGGTCAATGTTAACTCCATGTCAATCTTTTATTTCAACTAAACATCAATTTCATTCTTTGAATAGATTGTCCAACATCAATGCACATTAAAAACAAAGTTATGCTAGTGTCTCATTTTTCTAGCATCACCATTTTCATTCTTTGCAGTAAGGCTGTCCAGCATCAATGTACATTCAAAAACAGATTTTCCTTACTGCAAGGAGATGGAAAATAAAAGTAGGAGACCTCCATCATGAGAAGAGACAATAATGAAGAGATTAGCCACATCAAATCTAAACTAATGAAGAGATGAAAATATGATGACATTTGATATCAAAACTAAACTAACAATACAATAATATATATGTAATTATGTATTCATTCATCACCATCATATCCATGCAAAAAAAAGGGCGAGTTAAGACCATCTAGGAGTAAACGTCATGGACACATTAAATCACCATAACTTAATTATATAGCAAAGCACCCTTATCCAGTAGATCATAATATATTGTTCGTACCAACACACATCTAAACATCCACATGTCTATTTATTTGAAAGCAATCCACAATATAGTCTTAAACTATATAAAGTCCAATACATTTGAGCAATTATATGTTCTAACCCCTGGAATCAAAGTTCATTGTTCATCTTGAACAATGTGTTCCACTCATATGAAATGTGCTAGTGGCAAATTTTCCAGAATGGCATCATGATCATCTATCGATAACCTCCATTGTCGCTGTTTTTTTCTACTCTTCACTTGCTTCAACTGCAGTCGAGTTGCTATGACCAAGTGACTATATTGGGCATAAATAACCTCTGGCTGGTAATATTGAAAAATAATATGATCTTTACATTTCTTTACTTCTTCAAAGAAATGTCCCATTAACACCATTGAACCGATTGGGTATGTATAATTTGATGGATCATTATACTCTTGCAACAACGTGGATTTAGACATAGTGCATCGTAATAAATAATAATGCACTTTTTCTTGATTATTTTTTGGTGCAATAACAGCGAAGACATCACCTTCTCTAACCATATCAGAAACACGATCACAATCATTGTCAATCACAACCACTTAATTGTCCATCTCCTTGTCAGTCACGTTTCCAAATGGGGGAAATGGTGTCAATTCTTCATGTTTCCATGGTTTAAAAAATTTCTTAATTTGGTTTTCACAGTCATCGATGGACTTTGTCTTATCAATACATGCAGAACAAAAGCAAGAGCACTTTCGTTTCTCAATGCAATGTATATTTGTCATATTCTTACTCCTAATTGAGTGTAAACTTCTTGTTTGAGGGATTCCAAGGCAATTAAATGGCAACGATCTATCAACATCACCCATTGCAATATTCCAAAAGTACCTGCTTGAGAAAAACACACACACATGTATGAGTCAAATTTTGAACAATATTTAATATTTTTTTGATAAAAAAATACACACATATATGTATACACATATATATGTCTAGACATGTATAAAATATTGTTAATTAAATGTGTACGCCTACTTGTGCACATCATCCATCCTTGGGTTCGATACATGACTTAAATTGTCTTCACACTAATTAACAACATCTAAATAATTTGCAAGTCAGGAAGCTGAGTGATTCAATTGATGCCTCCTAAGTGCACATTTTACGCATGCCCCAGCACCGTCGTGATCTCCTTTTCCATGCCCTGTCTCAAAGAAATTCCATATATGTGGAATTTTGGTTCTCTTCTGAAGACGAGACAACCAAAAGAACGATCTTGCAGATTTAAATTGACGAGCAAAACCATCTGACCATACCCAATGTTCTTTAAAAGTGACCATTTGTTTCAAAAATTCATTATAAATAACATTAAAACAATGTTGAACAAAACATGTATCATGTGTTCGATCATCACTGATGTAGAAATGGTACTCCTTATTCACCTCACGATTATTTTCGTCGCTATCAAAACCATCGATAACAAGATCTGCGTGTCTATACAAAATATGCACAAATATAGATACTTGGTCTGAATGATAATACTCAATTTGTATCTCCTTTTGTGGACTAAATGTGTAATTCTCAGAAAAATCAACCACAGATAATATTTTTCCTTTTGGGAACACATCACGCGATTGCTTGAACTGTAAATCCTACCATCGTGCTATATGACAATGCTCAATATATTTGTATATTTGCACCTTGAACTTCTCCATAAAATATGTCACTGGAATCTCGTCGTCAAGTAAAGTGATCTTTTTTGATGTTGTGCTTGAATCTGCAACAGGAGTGTAAGTAACATTTTCATATCGCTTCCAATTCAAACTGAGATTTGACAGTCTGGGATCATTAGGATCAATGGGATACTTTTCATCGTAGAGTACCAAATGAGAACATTCTGTGCATTTTCTTCCACCAACACATTCTTTTTTATAAAATAATTCATTATTCTCTCATGCACATAATATCTTTGATAAAAATTCATGAAAACTTGAAGGAGGGGGGTCATTTATCAATATTTTATGCCAAAATTTACAAATGTCTCATAAAATAATTGGAATTATACATGGTATCAACAACAACATGTTTCTTGAACAGTGATAGGCCTGGCATACCATGGTTAATCTTCACAAATGTGCTAAGGGAAACCTTCACATCAATATTACTCTCCATAAAGTTTTGGAATAATTCTACTTGACTGACCTGTGCTATATGGTTGGCATGAGATTCATAAGCTCCCTTAGATATACGATGCCACACAACGTCCTTTTCATTTGGAAACACACGAGAATTCAAATCCCAAAACTCTTTTACCCTATCCCTCACACCATTAGGAAGTCTATCATGATATGGATTCCTGCAGATATTAGACCAACATGAAATTTCATCATTCTCATCTAATTGAATTCTAAATTTTGTATGCCTCCATAAACTTTTTCTTGATGTTTTAAACAATTTTGAAGTTTCTAACATCAACCGACTTGATGCAGTTTGTCTCACGAGTACACCTGTTAAAATTTCTCTACGAGCATTCTTTTCAACTTTAGATCGCTTTTTGGCTAGTGTGGAAAGCAACGATGTCACATTTTTTGATACCATTTGATTTACTAAAACCTCTTTCTCACTTTTAATGCCCAATAATTCCACTACATTTCTGAGAGATTTGTGCTTTAAAAATCTATGTAACATCTCAGCTTGTGCTATGATAAAATTACCTTCAAAAAGATGTTTCAACCCCCAATTTATTTTATCTCAAACTTTCCTTTCAGGCATTGGTTGTCCCAATTCTTCAATTTTAGTTGGATCCATATTATCTAGAAAGTTGTAGTCGTATACAATGTTCTTGGAACTTCCAATTAATTACAGTGAAATTCAAGGTGTGGTAGTATCTTCTTGTGGTTTTGATGTTGTCCCTGCATAAAAAACAATATTAACTTATAATTTGAAATTGACATATACATATTTTTAATTTTAAAACTATCTTGAACTACAATGTTTAAAAAAAAAAATACAAAATTCAAATTGAAGAAACTATTGACTCACCAGTGAGAGCGATATCAATATTCTCTTGGACATTTGTGTTTTCAATATTCTCATTGAAAAGTTCCTCAACATTCTCTTCGAAATTTGTGTTTTCAATATTCTCATTTACAATTTCCTCAACATTTCTCATTTTCTCGTCATTGTCATGCACCTCTACATCTCGTCCACGATGTTCTACCTCCACATTTATTTCATGGCTTAATCTTTCCCTTTCCTCTCGCCATTTTTTTGTAATCTCTCATTCTTTTACGCTAAATCAATTCTTTTTCGATCATGCCTTGATTGGCAATTCCTTTTATTTCGCATGTTCACAAAATTGGAAACCTAAAATCCAATTCTATTTGGACCAAATACCCAAAAACACATAAAGACTTCAGAATAAGTACTTCATGCTTTCAATAAGCAAAAAAAATAAATAAATAATTAAATTCATAAAGACATTTTGCAAAAATACTACATGCCTTCATAGAGACATTTTACAAAAATACTCCATGCCTTCATTCACCCAATAAAACTTCAAAAAAAAAAAAAAATCGCCAAAAGAAATTTTTCACCCAGAAAAACTTCCAAAACAAATTTCACACCCAAAAATACTTAAAAAAAAAAATCGCCAAAAATAGTTTTGCACCTAGAAAAAATTTGCACCTTTGCAGGAAAAAAATTTGGGCCCTCACACCTTTGCACCTTCGCTGGTTCAGAATGGTGTGTGGAATTAATCTTTCGAATGAGAGTATTTGTATAGAACTCTCGCCCGAAACATTGGGATGATACGTTGAATCTTCACAAGATTTCGTCAGCCGAAGATCAAATGTTTCGATTAAAGTTTAATAAACTCTCGCCCGAGAGTTTATTAAACTCTCGCCTGAGATTTTATTAAACTCTCACCCGAGATTTTAGTAACCTCTCGGACGAGAGTTATAAAACTCTCATCCGAGAGTCTGTCTTAGGTAAACTCTTGGGCGCAAACTCTCAGTCAAGATTTTGTACAACTTTCATATGAGAGTTTAACTGCACGGTTAAATTTAGCATGTGGTGGTTTAAACTCTCGGTCGAGAGTTTAAAATTTTTCACCCGAGATTTTATTAAATGTCTCGGCCAAGATTTTCTGGTCAACGAAAAACCCAGAAAATTCTGCAGTTTTCAGTAACCTGCAGCTTTAGAGGGGCGGAACACCTATAAAAACAAAATTTTATCTTTCGGACCTGGTACCATTAGATTCATCTCTTAATATAGTTTCTAATGATGTAATATTTGTGGAGTTTCATTAAAAAATTCAATTTTTTATTAATTTTAAACTAAACTGTGTCACTATAGAATTTCATTGTTCTGAAAATTGCAGTGAATGAAAATTCAATAGCTTTAAAATGGCAACACCAAAAAAATTAGAAAAATCATATTACAATTCCTCTCCATGTCTTCTTCAAAAGGGTATTCTCATTTTTCTTATTGACGATCACATTAAAAAGAAAATCTAGGGCTCATAAAATGTGTGGAAACATCACCATTTGTTTGTCTTTGTCCATTTCAAAAAATAATAAAAAATAGTGATTTAATCTGAAAATTACCGAAAATAGTCATTTCACTAGTGCAATCTATGTAGATTATGATGATATAGTTTATTTCCAAAAAATGAATAACCATCCCTAAAAAAAGTTAGGGTTCAAAAAGTGACTATTTATGTCTGCATAAAAATTTCAAGTATACGTAGTTAGTAAACAACAAATTTACCCCTCTATATGTCAATATTTAAAATATATATATATATATATATATATATATATATATATATATATATATATATATATATATATATATATATATATATATATATATATATATATATATATATATATGAGTATAGGGGTAGAATGATTCTCTACAATTATTGTTTTTGTGACGTAATTTAATAAATGGAATTAGTGGAGTTGAAGTTGAAAAAACATAGAAAATTACAATTTTCAACGTCAAAAAAGGGAAAAAAGTGTTTCCCAACTTCATGTTTTCACCCATAACACAACATGAGTGCTCCTTGGATGAAAAATTAAATCTACATCCAATGATTTTTCCCACTCAAAATTTGAGTAAAATCACAAGGAGATAAGTTGAAAATAAGAGATGAAATCGCTTTTTCTTGTTTCCCTCCAAAACTTGATGATGTAATGTAATCTTATTTTATTATTTCCACTATTATTATATAATATTCCTTAGGATACCCATTTTAGACCTCAACATTTCTCTAATGGAACCACTTCATTCTATTCACATTTCTGTCTTATGGTATTGGTACATACTCTAAGGTCTCATTTTTCTCAATTTGACATAATTCTTCATTCATAGTTTTAACTTAATGTTTATCTTGACTGACCTAAGAAAAATTTTGAGGCTCCATTAAGGATAACAGAGCAAGGTTCTCTTAGTTTGACATGTTGAAAATATTCCTTCTTATCTGAACTCCTGATTTCTTATCTCCAAAAATTTGATCATATGGATTATTGTTTTGAACATACTCGAATGATGTTTTTGAATATGAAAAATCACCTTCATATTTATGTTTTCATGATGTTCTTCATCCTCATTTCCATTTGATTGTGATTCTTGATAGGTGATGGGCTGTGGTTGGGCTTGGGGTACTAATTCAACTATTTTTACATAAACTCATTCAAAAAATTTCGAGTTTTTTTGTTGTAACATCTATATCCTTTACTTTTATAATTAAATCCAGGAAAAATTATTTCATCAACTTTGGAATCGAATTTCCCTAGATCATATTCATTTACAATAATGTAGCATTTTATTCCAAAAACTATGAAAATTTTGACTGTGCTAGTCTACCTTTCCATATTTTGTAGGGAGTTTAAGTATCATTTATTGTTATTTGAGCCTTGTTCAAGATATAGAATGTCGTGTTCACTTCTTCTCCCAAAAATCGGTCTGGTAACTGGGATTCAAAGAGCATGGATCTGGCCATTTCTTGTACTATTTGATTTTTCTTTCAGCCACACCATTTTGCTGTGGAGTTCTTGCAATATTGAATTGTCTTCTGATTCCATGATGTTCACAAAACTCATTGAATTAATGTGAAGTGAAATATCCTCCTCTATTATTTCTCAGGAATTTGATCTTCAGATCTATTTCAGTTTCTACTAGAGTCTTGAAGGCTTTGATTTTTTCAAAAGCTTTTGATTTTTCTTTAAGAAAAGAAACCCAAGTAGTTCTTGTATAGTAATCAATGAGCAACATAAAATACATTTCGTCTTTTAAATTTTAAGTTTTGGATGGGCCACAAAGGTCAATGTGAATGATTTTCAAAGGCCTAGATTTAGAATATTCTTTCGTTTTGAAGAAGACTCTGGTTTGTTTATGAAACCGGCATTAGGGGACTTTTGAGGTCTAATATGGTCCTCCTAAGGAAATTATAAAATAATAGTGGAAATAATAAAATAAACTTAGATTACATCATCAAATTTTGGAGGGAAAAAGAAAAACCTACTTTTTCAACTCATATTTTCAACTTGTCTCCCTATTGGGTTACTAAATTTTCGAGCAGGGACAGTCGTTGGATGCATACTTTGATTCCTCATCCAAGGAGTACCCATGTTTCATACTTTCACCCTTCTACACGAAAAAATAGAAATACATGAAAAACGTGATTGCAATCACGTTTTTTGATGTATTTCTTATTTTTCATGTAGCAGGGTCCATCGAAAGTATGGAACATGGGTACTCATTGGATGAGGAATTAAATTTTGCATCCAACTAGTAATCCCACTCGAAATTTGAGTAAAACCTTAGGGATATAAGTTGAAAATACAAGTTGAAAAAGTAGTTTTATTATTTTATTATTTTTTAATCTTTTTACTTTTTTTACGCAAAAAATGGTGAATCATCCCCCATGGTTGACATTATCATCTTAAATTTCCTATTGGTTCTTATATAGTTTATTTTGGTTGTAAATTTTTCTTAAGAGGCCCATTTTAGACCTCAAAAGTTCTCTAATGCATATTTTATAGACGACATTGTGAGGCTTCGATATTTTAGGTACATCCTTAATGGAATTAGATTTTCTAACCTTTACCAAATGTTCAAAACTGATATGTCCCAATATTGTGCCTTGACCAACTCTCTTCTATCTTTTGGATACAACATTTTTCAGTTTATGTTCCATCTATAACATATAAATTTCCTGAAGTTCTGTTAGCCTTAGTCACCAATTTTCCTGTATCAACATGTCTTATTTCACTTCTCTTAGAATTAAATGTGAGATCATATCTTCATCACACATTTGTCTGACACTCAAGGGATTTTGTTTTAGTCCTTCCACATACAAAACATTTTAAGCCTTGGTCCTTCCACATAAAAAACATTTTGAGCCTTATTTATTCCATTATAAATTCCGACTACCCCTTGTGCAACAATTCTTGCCGATGCATTATTACCAAGAATTACCTTGCCTCCATATTCTTCCTTAAGTTCGATGAATTTACTGTAATCACCTATCATATGTCTTGAGCAACCACTATCAACATACCGTTTATTTGCTTGTTTTGGGGCATATAACATGAGACCACACTCTTTTTCCTTCTCTTGTTTCTTCCATACTATTGGATTTCTAGCAGGACATTGGTTTTGACACATGTTTAGATTGCTCTCTAGTCCCATGCTTTGTGCCCGTAATTGTTTCATATGTAACATTCAACATAATTCTGCAAGGGAGAAAAAGGATTACCTCTTCTAATACTCTTTTCATATTTATCTCTATATTTGTTGCTTGAATATATATTCTTCACAAATGATCTTCTTTCATAAATTATTCTTGCATAGGCTCTATAGTCAACTACTTTATGACCAAAATTATTGCAAGAGTAATAGTGTCCATAAAATATAGTTTGGTACCTAGATGAATATGGATTATTGAAAGGAAAATAAATATCGATTATGTTTTTCCTACCTTCATACATTGTTTATTCATATTTTCATTTTTTCCTTTTAGCATGATTGCATGGCTACCATTCCCTCCTTCTGTTGATTGCTTTTCATCTTCTTTAGCTTTTTTAGGATGATTCAAACCTATTTTGGTAAAGGGAATATTCACTGTTTTTCTATATTATAAGATTTTTGTTAAGTGCACCAATATATCGGATGGGTTTTCTACTTCCCTTTTTACTGCTAATGAGATTGACTCTCTCTTACTGTTCTTTGGGATCTCTTCATGCCCAAGACACATCTTTATTAATGGATATTTATAAATAATAAGGATGTGATCTACTGACTTAGAACCTTTTATAAGCTTAAAATTTTGATTGAGCCGATCTAAAGCCTTCTCTAACTCTTTTCTCAAAAGAACAATTTCTTCTTCCAACATTTCACAGTGTCCTTCCTTTTCTTTTAACTATTTTGAAATAATTTCCTTTATCCTTTTGGTTTCTTCTAGTTCCATTTTCAGAAAGATGACAAAATATACATCACAATATTTATCCTTATATTCTTGTAGTTGTTGTTCTAGATGATCTAGCTTTTTTCTTAGAGGTCTTAATTCTTCCAAGGAACTTACGAATTCTCCTTCAAAGTACACTTCCGCTTCAATATATTCTTCAAAATTTTGATCACTCATAGCTATGAATAATATTTTTCATTTTTCATCTTTACCAATTTTCAGACTTTCAGACCGAGTAGCCGTTCTTGAATATCCCTTGAGATTGGCTATGTTCCTTTGTGATCAACCTTCTAGAGATTAACTGGTCTTGAAGGAACCTACTCTGATACCAATTGTTGGAGTTATGATTAGAGTTATGGAGGGGTGAATTAATATAATTTCCAATTTAAAAAATATCACAATAATTCATGACTAAAAACATGCCAATACATAAATTAAAGAATCATCACATGAGAACACCAAATGTATGTGGAAACCATTGTGGATAAAAAAAACAAATATTATTATCTTCTTCTTTAATCTTTGATTAAAATGATTTACCGACACTAGCCAGAAGGAGACACCAATCCTATGAAATATGCAAGCACCAACTTGCTTTAGGATATAGCTTGATTAAGGCACCAACCATAGAGCTATATAAGAACTAACTTGCTTTAGGGTACAACTTGATTGAGACATTGACCTCAAAGATGTGAAAGTACCCACTTGATTTAAGATATAACCTGATTGAGACATCGATCTATAAATCACAATGAACCTACATTTGTCATAAAATTTTCACACTTGGATCCAAAAGTCTTCAAATCAAAATTTAAAAGCAAACATTCATCCTTTTGATTTTATATTTTCATTTTAACACATCCCTCACATTTATTCAACATCATATACTCTAGTTTTTTTTTTTCAATAGAAATTTCAACTTCTTATTCATAATCAATAAAGGCTAATCATGAATATACTTAGACTACATATCAAACAAATTCATACTTGGTTATAAAAGCAAAGGAAGTGATCACAAAAATTCTAATGAACTTGATGAATATAAGCTCCTGCATATAACAATTATACTCCTTGTTTCAATTTGATCAAAATAAGAATTTGTAGTTGCAGACATATATTTGTTTCTTGGTTACCACGTGCTTGGACTCTCAGAGCGCAAGCTTAGATTTGGCTCAGATCTTACCCATGTAAGTTAACACAAACTCAGTACTTCAACGATTAGATCCTCATTATTTACATGCTTGACCTCTCATAGTGTAAGATTAGTCTTTTGACTGAAAACTTAGTACTCAAATGATTCAACCCTTGGATTTTACATGCTTAGCCTTCCATATAAATAACTCAGGCTTTTTTGGCTCAAAGCCTACCCACGTAAGTCAATGCAAAATCAATAATTTGGACCTCATATTTTTCGTGCTTAGTTTACCACAAAGATGGCTTGTCCTATCACAATGATATCTCAGGCCTTATGGCTCCATGTCAAATAATGAAAACTCAGTTAGAGCCTACCCACACAAAAAAGATTAAAAATTCAACTCTCAGCTTTCTCACACCGTCACTCTGGATCTAATATCTTCATCGCATGATTTACCATAAGACTCCTTTATCAGATATCATCGTGTTTCTCTGTGAAAAAACACTTTTCATTTGGTCAAAATGACGCTCAAATACATAATTTATACATGGTTTAATTTGGATCGGAGTCGACTCGAAAAAATTATAAATAAACACAATCAATGATTATAAATCAATGTTATTATTTGACAAAAGCTGACATGGATGAAACCTTTTTTTTCCAAGGCCAATGTCAATTCCATCAAAGGCTATTGTTTTAACATGTAGGACCACCTTCAAAATTGTGGCTTACCACTGTGTCTAAATCTAGCCATTTAGCCCTCAGGACTTACAATTTTTTCCATGTCACCTGACCTCATGACCGTGTTCTTAACCATTTAGTCAAATTTATGCTGACGTCAACATGAAAAATTAATGACATCATTGTGCCATATGTCACGCTATGAGTGGTTCCATGTGTCACTCAAAAAAGGCCTAGTTGGCTACCCAAAAATGTTAGTTTGACATGCCACATGTCACCTGCTGTACTTTGCCACATTATCATAAATGTTGATGTCACCGTCTTGATATCCATACCACATTATCCTTTTCACTCTGTCCACCTGAATTTCTAGAGTGCTACCATTTCATGCTATTGTGTCCATGTGTCATATTCCTACTTGCCATGTTGTCTACCATGTCATCGGAGTCTTGGCACTTGTAAAAGTCTATTTCCTTCCATGCACACCATAAATTTCCACGTGTCGAGATGACATAGGTCCATACCATGCTTCCCGCCATCTATGTACTAACCACACTATACATTGTATAGGAAACAACCATGTAGCATTGGACTTGGGTGGAGGGGGTCCATGCCATTAAACCACTATGACATTGACTTCGGCCTACCCTTTGTGTTAACCTTTGGTATCATAGGAGGGCCAACAACCTATGAGGATTATTGGATTTGAGCACATTTGTATCAACGATCAATAACATGTGTGCCATACATCATTAAAATTCGCGCTAGTTAAAACCCGTGCAACCTTAAATCGCTCATGCCTCAACACTATCTGCCAAATCTATTGACAAAGTTGCACACTTTTAAAAAAAATTATGGTTTGACCCCTTTTGTGCATAAGTAGACTTTAAATCAAGTTTTCTCCTAATTCCTTGAGAGTTTGTCCAAGTGCTATATATCGTTGGAAATCTCTCAGGGAAGACCATATTATCAATACCTTTGCATGCTTGTTTGATTGGCATAACTCCAAAAAATATTCAATTAAATTAAAACATTTTCAAGCTTCCAAACATCCTTTGACATTAATGACATTGATTGTCATTAATGGCAACACATTGGTAACCAAACCCCCACTTACACATTCTTCTTGTGTTTGAATATGAAGAAGAGATCTCTGTTAGTAGGAACCTTTTTGGTGTGATGCTAGGTTATCTTTGTATTGTCAACACCTTGAATTGGTTAACCAATTAATGCTCGATCAACAATGATAACAACATAGCTCACTCTGGATATCAAATTCCACATAAGGAAACCCCATACAAGGCTGTAAGAAGATACTTGTTAGAAGTAGGAGATCAATTTAGGTTCTTAAAGTGGGAAAGGTTTTTAATCCCACCCCAATGGAATGATCCCATTGGATGGGTGTCTCCCTTCTCTCACTTGAAATGGGTAAATATATCAACTTTCTAAACATATACAAAACTTACTTGGATCATTTGGAATCTTGCGATTTCATTTCTTTTAGGTTGTAGATTTTTCAAGGAGTCGTAATAATAGGAGGAAATTTGCATTTTTATCTTGGTGCTTCTGAGGTTTTGGGGCCAACATCCCAAATGGACTCTCTTTGATTTTCTTATTAGGAGCTTGAAGCAAGTCATCTACCTTGAGATTGATCCTACCAAGCTCAACTTCACTTGGACAAACAAAAGAGAGGCTCAAATTGTAAAGTGGCTTGATCGATTCTTTGTCTTAAAAGACTTCTTGTAATAAAATCTCAAAATGTGACAAAGGGTATCAATAGGAAGGGACTTTGACCACAATACAATTATGCTAGAAGTCTCCAAGCCCTTTCAAACTAAATCTTGAATGGATCAAGGACATAAAATTCATTCAAATTTTAAAGAATGCATGGGTTCTCTTTAATAGTTCTCTATATGAATTTTCAAATATTCAAACTCACTCAAATTTGAAAAACACTAAACATCTGATGATACAATGGTCAAAACAAAAATATGTAAAGGATGATAAATTCCTTCGGGAAGTAAAAGAAGCCATAAATTCCAGGCTCTCTATGGAGTGATTAAAATTTCTATTGAATTGACAAAAGGATGAACTCTCCCCATTGGAAAACAAAGAAGAGAACTGCTTTTGGAAAAAGAAAAGAAATTCCATCTAAAAAGTAGGGTGTTATGGCTTAAGGTAGTTGAGGATAACAACTCATTCGATAAAATAGATATAGGTAACAACTCCTAGGTTAAAAACTTCATTTGTATTACTTTAAAATGGGTCATTCATTTTCAAACATCATCCTTCAACTTTGTGAATTCCTAGAAGCCCATTTATACCTCATGACAGATGTGGGAAAAGAGGAATTGATTAGAACCATTAATGACTTAAATAAAGATAAGAGCCTTGACCTAAATTGACTACCGATAAACTTCTTTCTTAACTGCTACGATCTATTAAATAATCTTTAAAGAATAGTCGAAGCTCTATGCCTTTCTAAAAAGCCCCTAACCATTTTCAACACCACTTTCATTATTCTTAACCCAAAAATGAACAACCAACCAAATTTAAAAACCTCCACTCAATATCACTTAACTAATACTTTTAATAATATATCACAATACACCAAAAACATAATTCTAAAAAAATATTCAAATTATATATTTATATTCCACTTATTCAATATCAAATTAAAAATAAAAAACCATGTAAACTAATTTAAATAATAATATATATACACCAACATATATTTTATTAATTTAAATACCTAATATAATTTCAAGTGATTATACCTATATACATAACTTTATTACGATTCTGAAAAGGCCAATGAATCGTCGCAAGCTATTGCAACAGGTTCATTCAATTTATTCCCAGTTTTTTTCCTTTTGGTTTAGGTAAAAAATCTCTTCGTGATGGAAAATAAAATAGCTCGCCCTTTTTAATATTTGATTAAAAAATAAAATAAAGAGTAATTAATAAATAAATTAGAAATAAAATTAATGATTATATAAGTTTTAATATATTTTATTGGAGTTGTTTTTAATGTGATTTTTTTGGAGTTTTTGGTTGATTTTTTTTTGGTCGAAATTTGACTAGAAAAATTGAGGTGAAAACTTGATTTGTGTTATTTAAACTGGTTTTTTTTAGTGCATATGCGGATTCAACACTCTGAAAAATCGATAAGGCCTTTTGATTGTGCAGAGTTTACTCATCAAACTTGTGATTTCAAAAAATTCTTGCCAAATTTTAAATAAATTAAATCAGAAAAATAAATCGAGAAAATTTTCAAAAAATCTTATTAAAAATAACTAGCATTTTATTATAAAACATTTTTGAAAAATAAATTACCATATACTTAAATATAAATAAGGTGATATATCTTTTTTAAAAATGTGAAAAGCAGTAGAGATGTTATGACGTTTTAATTGAGGTAACTAGAAAATGTTTATTTAAAAATTAAGTGGATAACTATGATGTAATGCTATTAATTTATACTTGGTTATAAGTCCCTGCCCAAAGGGTTGGCAGGGACTCTTGTAATCGATATGCTTTAAAATATGAGCCATTATAATAGTTATGCATTGAAATATGAGCTATTCACAGAATTGAAAATAATTAACCCAAAGTTTAGTTTGTTATTTTATCGGTGGATTTTCGCTGGCCTATCACATACTCACACAAGTTTTTTTAGCCAATAAGAAATTTATAGGTCTTATTTGGCTTTTACCGGAGGCATCTCCTACATCATATTCACTCATATCTTAGGTTAAAAGATATATTTTATGAATAATTTTCAGGAATGGAAGTAACGCTAACATAGCAGTACCCCAACGCTTTAAATAACTGGTGTCACATGTCATGTACATAGTCCTCCTTCCTGACATCCGCTATCGGTTCTTCTTCAAGAGCGGCCTTCTTTCCCTAGCTCGTTCCGGTTGCTCGTTTGGTTGTGCAACCACTGAAACAAATATTCTGGATGCCCTGTTCACCAATTCTTCTTGCATGGATTGTTATTTTTAATTTATGTTTTATTATACTTGTCGAAAGCACATCATTCGTAAAAGAACTTCGTTCTGTTTTGTAATTTTTTTTAATAAATTTTATAAAGTTAGGAATTTTGCTTCTGTGATCCATAAATTGTGATTAAGATCTTTAAAGAATTTTATAAAGTTCTTTAATATATTAAAATTAATTTTATAAGAATTAAAATTGTTTTTAAAACTTTTGAATATTTTTTTATTAGTTTAAACAATTGAATTGTTTACATATGGTTTAATTTTAATTTATCAAGTATAAAATTACAAAATAAAATATAAATTTTAAAAATATAAAATTGACATTTTATTATGGAAAAAAATGACCTTCATGAATATTATGGGAGATCACCTTGTAAGGGTTCCAAATCAAAGTTACTTTATTTTATTTGAGATGGTGGTTAACTGATTATGGGCCCAATTACCCACTTACTTAAAGCTACCCTAAAGTTAACCTAACACAATCTAAATGTTGATCTACCCTAACTAACCTATATGATATTAAGGTAATACTAATAATTGGTCCTATATTAACCATGTATTAATACTATTCTAATATTAATATTATGTGAATATAAATGCTATATGATATTAATATATCTAAAATAAACTTAGGTTAATCTTATTAACTTATAATATACTACTATATATATAACTATATGTTAATTTTTACAATAATAAATCTAATATAATATATTAATATACTAATATAGATCTTATATTAAACTATAGTAAATGATATTATTTTAATATTATTCTAACTTAATCTAACATATAATACATATATTTTATTCTAAATACACTACTCTAATAATACTAATATATTACAATAATAAAATATAATAATATTTTTTTTATTCTACTTTATTATCTAATATATAATACTAAATATTGATTCTATGTTATAATCCTAACTCAATTTAATTAAAAAAACAATGTATTTAATTATTATCTTTACATGGAAACTTTAATACTACACTATAATATTATTAATATTAAAATCTTTACTCCCCGATGGGGGTGAGAATCCTGGAGCACGTAGCACCTCGTGGCCCATGTTTGTAAACAACTGAAAAATGGATGGAGGACCGATCTCCCTATCCTCTCAATACATCTGACATACAGGGGAGCCTTATGACGTTCGTGTGAAACATCTCAATGCCTCATCGAGTGTGGGAGGTAAGGATCTAAGTCTTAGGATGGGATATGACAACGACAATTGTGTTGGTTTTTCCATACAATTTCATGCTCTGTGTTGGTTTTTCCATACAATTTCCATACATAGTCGATTTTTTTGGGCATGGTGGCATTCGCAGAGCTTCTCCTCCGATTCTTGGCTTTGCAAATTTGTCCTTCTTTTCCAAGGGAGGTACCCTGTGCTTTTTTGCGCATGCATAGTGAGGGTTAAGGTGTTGCTGACTAGTTGGTATATCTGGCTCAGTTGGGAATTAGAAGGTGCAAATTGCTGGTTGCTTGGAGGCCGTTGGAGGCAGTATAGTTGGTGGTGCTTTTGGATGTGGTGGTATCTCTGTGTGGGTCACTCTTTCATAGGCTATTGGATCGAGAACTGGGCTGCTCGACATCTCAACAGATGATTTTTTGTGTGCGGGGTAAGGGGAGTTGATTCCTTGATGGTTTCAGTGGTTGTTTGCTAGTGCAATCTGCGACTAGCTCCTCAGAGTGCTTTGGGAAGGGTTGGGCTTAGCTTGACCATTATGTATCTGAATTTCCAAAAAATTGGTTCTCTGAAAAGCTAGAACCTTGTGGAGAAAATTTGGGGGGGGGGGGGGTGGTGGAAGTTTGGTTGTTGTGCATTCACGCCTATGGAGTGGAAGTGTTTTTTCTCAACCCAGTTTGGGTGGCTAGGGGTCTTGGCCCCGGGCAAGGAGGTCTTGGCGGTTGGAGGCTGCGCATGCCTTGAAGGCTGACAACGGTTCCAATGCTCGTGATTTGGGTACTGTTGGGCAGGGTACGCCTAGATCAAAGTTTTTGTAAAAGAATCCACATTTTGAGGCATGGAGTGCGCTGTGCACAGATATGTTAGAATCTTGGGGAATTTGGGGCAGGTCAAAGCCCCTTATGCTATAAAGGGATGGGATAATTTTGTATACTTTGAGCTTCGGCCATGGTTTTTAGACCATGGTATTGTAAAATAAAAGACTATATAAGGAGTCTAGGGATATTTCTTGATATCATAGAATGAATATGGATGTAATGTTATATTAAATTGATTTTGTATTCTATTGTTTTGTGCGAAAGGGAAGGCTCTTGCAGCTAAGTGTGTAGAGACCTTAGAAAGTCTGCAGCTGAGTGCGCAAACCCCTGTAGTTGTGTGCGCAAAGCATCAAGTATTGTATTAAGGAGATATGAAATAATAAGAGAAGAATTTGAATACATATTTGTGTACTTTACTGTTTACTTGCATTATCTATATTTTATGATGATCTATGCTATATCAAGGGTTTTATCTATCTTTGCATTGCGAAGACTGGAATAGGGTTTATTATGATGATTAATGCATGCTAAAGTAGAAATGCAAGTGCATAATATAGTTAAGTAGAATTGTTGAACAACGACTGCATAGTTAGCTTATTGACCATGCAGAGATCTGATAAGTATTACAAAGAATATAAGCCCTAAAGTCACACTCCATAGTCCCTCTGGATGTATAAACCTAGTTCTAGCATGCCCTAATATTGCCTCGGGTGAGGCTTACGTTTGTGTAGCAGATCATTGTCGAAAGGGTAGGTAATAGTGGGTTTTTTTGGTTCACGCAACCATATCTGAACTTGAGTCTAGGCCCCATCAAGCCAAAAAATGGTTCTGTTTCTAGGACTGAGATTTGATTGAGGGATATGTGGATGTGGAATTCGGCCAGAAAAGAGATTCAAGACTCGGTAGATCTGAAAGAACGTGATTTTGCAGTACAATAAAATAAGAATATGCGCCTGTCAACTGAAAAGTGGTTGCAGAAATATATTTTCATAGATCAACACGAGATCTTTTTCTCATTGTTCGTTAAAGAGATGCTCGAGTGGTTATCAAGACTAGCTAAGAAAAATACTTGTTTCAAGAACGATAACTTTAATGCATGGATTCCAGAGCTAATCAAGCAACTAAAGGGGGCTGATAACAAGATTTCAGGGGTTGTTGATTAATGGATTGATAGTATTCTTGGAGGCTTTATTACTGAGTTCGTGATCGATACATCTGTATCTTATAGCAAAGTGAAGCACCGATTTTTTAAAGGTTTGCGAGGTAAGTAATTAAACTCATTAAAGCTTTGGATTAAGATGTTTTTATGAGAAAAGTGTGTATAACGAATGAAATCATATTGATGTTCTGAGGAATAAAAACCATATCTATGGGAACTGGTAAAAGATTTAAGGTATATTGTGATAAATACGTTGAGACTGGGTGCTTTCCGTTGTTTGGATCTGAAAGTGAAGAAGGAGAAAGTAACCTTTCAACTCCTAGAAGTGCATCACAGTTAGAATTTGGAGATCTTCAGGGTGTCTCTAAGATTCCACAACTTGCAACTCCCATCACAACCCATCCCCATACTGTTGCTCCACCTCCACCTCCACCTGCACCCCTCTCGTTTAACATGGCTCAGACAACGAATATGCCTATGTTTAAAGGCATGCGATCAGATGATCCAAAGAAATTTTGGTTTGTTGTAGAAGAGGTTTGGAGATTGCAAAACATCAGTGATGATAATATGAAGAAAGCGCAGTTGGTCACAACGTTGCAGGACAAAGCGTTGCCTTGGTATACGAAGTACTCTATGACGAACTATAATGCGATATTGGATCAAACAAAGGTTGTGCTGAATGTTGAATTTAAGAAGTCGAAATCCAAGTCATAATGTATTATAGAGGTAAAAGAGATCAAACAATTAGTCACTGAAATTGTGTGCAAAGTAGATCAAAGATTCAAGACGTTGCTAAGTCAAATCAACTTCAAGGTCCCTAATGAGTAGCACAAGGAGTGGTTTGTAGCTGCACTATTACCACATCTTAGATTACCATTGTCGTAGAAAATGATCACAACCCAAGCTGAAACATTGGAGATTGCAATGAAACTAGAAGCTTCACCGGTAACAGATACCAATATAGGCTTTTAACAGATCCATAACTAGTTGGTGAGCTTAGATATGGAACTCCAAGACTTGAAGAAGGGAAAATAGGTTAGATCTAACATTTGTTCAGAAGTTTGGTGTATAAGGTGAAAAGCGGAGGGCCACTATAAGGATCAATGTTCTATTTTTAGCGAATACTTGGGCATTAGGATGCCAAGTGAGATGAGGCCTGGACTAAGTGCTGGACCAAGCGTGGGACCAAATGTCTGGTGTAGCCTATGCCAGGTTACAGGCTAGCACCCCACTGACTATTTTCATTTTCTACAGAAGTATATCCAGTCACCGAAGCAATTTTTCTATAAATTCTGTAGCTCGGTGAGACATGATGAAAAGAGCCATCGGAGCTATGATCTAATGATGAAACAGACTCCTGGGGCGTACAAAATTCAAGTAGAAGTTTGCAAAGATCAGGGTTCACCAACAATGCACAGAGGTTTCCAAGACCGAGGGCGTGGCTAAGGAGGAGGTGCTAGATGAGGTCGCAGACAAATTATATGTTATAATTGCGGCCAGCTTGAAAATTTCACGAGAGATTTTCAGAATCCCATACTGCAATCTCTTGTAAGTATTGTCGACATTCAATCATGAAATAGAACTTTGTCCCTATTATTGGCTAAAAAAATGAGACGAAATAAACGGCACACTAGAACACCTCAAATGATGAGAGCCGAACGCGGCAGGAAGAGCTCACTACAAGAAAAAAGGACATTGGTGAGGGTCATGCTTGTGATGGGACCTTTGGGTACGTCACAGCCCTTACATATGGTGATGGTCCTTAAAAAAGCGTCACTGTAAGTGTATATAGTGACGGTCCTTTAAGGTTCGTCACCAAAGCCATTTTCAATGACACTTTAGGTGAGGGTTGTTAAAGGCTCATCACTAATTCTCTCGTTGGTGACACTTCTAGTGACGAAATTTTAATGACCCTCACCAATGCTCCTTTTGTTACTTTTGGTGACGATCAAAAAATGTTCATCATCATTGATCATTCCAATGAGTTTTTGATGACGCTATGTTCTTGTTAATATTTTTTTGTCAAGAGATGATGATTTAAGACCATTATTATGGAGTATTTTTTATGTTATGTCCAAGGCTATAGTGGTTAGATTCATTCAAACTTTTAGGAAGTAATTAGTGCGTATGATTTCCCTCAAGTAATTACTAATCGAATAGAGTTTTCCTATGAGTCAATACATGATTCATATCTATTAATTTTATTATATAGCAAATTCCGTTTAGATAAAGTTCAACTAGTGTGTGTAGGAAATATATTATTTAACACATAATCAAACTCTGACAGTTCTATTAATGAGAAAGACCTAACACTCCTCAAAAATCTGGGCGCACCTTAGATTAATGCATTTGCACACACTAACATTTCTTAGCACATCACATGCCTTGGAACATCTTTGTACCTAAAACATCTTGTGATGACACTGACACCAAAGCACATGGTGGAATGCGCTAGCAGAACATGGAACTCTCTTAGCACGTGTTGGCATGCATGTAGTCCCTATCATGCCCAGGAACACCTTTGTTGAATGCATTGACTTACATTAGCACTTTGCACACAATGCCACTTGGCATGTATTGGCCGGACCTATTATTAGTGTGCCTAGCATGCCCCTTTTGAAAAATATAAAGTCCTGACTTATTAACCCTCTTATTGGTTCTTCCTTTCATTTCCTTGACACATATTTACATACCTTAGCACCCTACACATCCTTAGCACATGTCATGTATTGGCATATCTTGGCACTATTAATTCGAATATATAATTAGCACACCCTGGAACTCCCCAGCACGGTTGGAAATTCTTGGGCGCTGATATTCCTAGCATGCCTACCAATTCATAGTATGCCTCGTCACTCCCTCCTTGGCATGACAACTAGCACTCTGCTGCCTAGTCCCTCGCACACATTCCTCTATTCTTTAACTTCCATGAATTTTTACACTAGTTATCCCTTAATGTTTTGTTTTAGTACTCCTTAACACTCCTCGACATGCATTAGCACTCTCTAGCACACCTAAACACTCTTCAACATTCCCTTCCACTTAATAGCATGCATAAAACTCTATGACACATATTGGTACTTGGTACGTGTTGGTGCTTGGAAATTCTTAGCATGTATGGAATGTGTTGACATGCCTTTGTATAATTTGGCATGGTTTAATATTAAATTTATTTGATATAAACTATTGGAAATTAGATGAGAAGAAACAAAGGAAGACTTGGCACTTAGAATGCACTAAGACTTTTCACTTGGCATCTATTGGCACCTAGTGTTGGTGTGCCTAGCATGCCCCTCTTGGAAAAGGTAAATTGATGAATTATTAACCCTCTTATGTTTTCATTTCCTTGTAGTTTAACTTTTTTCTCCCTTTTGGTGCCTTGACAGTCCCTTGCATGCATTGACACACCCTTGCACATATTTTTATGCCTTATCACTTGGCACACCTTACCATGTTTGACATGCCTTCGCACTATCTGACACATCTTAACATTCCCTAGCATGCCTTGGCACTCATGTCCTGATAGCTATCCTTTACATTTTTTCACGACTTGGGAACCGAATCAATTCCTTGGCTATTGTAGTTCATGTGACAATATTGGCTTGCTTCAACCACAACATCTTGACCAATTGCACCTATTACAGGTAGATTGTGCTTTGTTCACCTAAGAACTTCCTATAACTCATATTATGCCACTCATGTCCAAGCTCAACTTGTCCCACTTGACTAGTTACCGAGACAAGGATCACATGATATAGCCATGGCCATAAAACAACTAAGTAACATAGATTACATAGGAAGTATTTCACATGTATGTTCAGTTCATATAAATAGTAGAAAATTAACTGAGAGTTTGCAAGAACCTGAGATGCAAAGCCTGAATATAAGCGGAGACACAAGCAGTGCCCAGTTATACAGCAAATGTAAAATATTAAATTATCTAGAATAGTTTAAAACATGATCATGTAGCCAAAGTGTGCCACATCTCATATAAAAAAATAGCTAAAGGAAAAAAAATGTTGTGCCTAGCACAAAGTGATCTCCCTTTTTATAAAACTATTATGTCGAGCCTCATAGAACAACCGTAGGCTTGCCTCCTGTAAATCCTATTATGAACTTCTCCTAACACACTTCGTCCTTAGCACACTTTAATTTGATAACACTCCCTGACACACACTCTTATTCTTTCTTTTACATGCATTTTGACCTAGTTATCCCTTAATATGCCCCGACACTCACTAACACTCTTGAGCATGCATTGACATTGTCCGACATGTGTTAGCATGCCTTTTCATTCCTAATGTGCATGCGCTGACCCTCCCTAGCTATCATGCCCTAAAAACTACCCTCACTTCATTTGCAACTTGGGAACCCAACCAAGCCCTCGCTTGACTACAAGAGCTTGACCAAGCTATGGTTACTACAAATAGACTATGTTGTTGAATTGTGTAGCTTGGTAGGTACTCCACAAGCCTAGTGATATGGGTTTTTGTGAGTTTGTTCACAAAAGGATTTGTGGGAAAATAATCCAAGCAAAGAGGATTTGGAGCCAAGATGGGGTTTAAAATATAAAAGAAAATAAAAAAGGAAAATTAATATTTCCTAAGGTCTAAGTAGGATGGCATATTGTTGGTTCTCTTGTGGAAGATCAAGCTTAAGAGAGGTTTCTCATGAGAATCTGGGCATGTGATTTCAACGGTGTCTTTGTGTGAAGGCCGTATCAAATTCTGAGATGTTGAAATTTGCAACAAGAAACAGTGAGATTGGAAACCAGAAAGGACAAAAAAATGCACCCACACTGGTGAGGAATTTTGATGCACCAGGAGTGAGGAATGTGGGGCGTCTAATTTATTTTTCCCTTAAATAAATTGGACAATAAATTGTAATTTCATCTCATAACAACTTGTGTCAGTTAATTAAGTCATGATGACCAAGTTAGCTCAAGAAATTCGAGTTGAGGGTCTAATATGAGGCATCTAGAGGGATTATAATATTTTTGGGGTCCAGTTGAAGTTAATGCATTAGTGGGGTGCAAGTGTAATTAACTCAATTAAATGAGTTAAAATCAATTTAACTAGTTCTAACTGAGTGATGAGCTAGTGAGAGGTCCAGTGAATTAAATTAGATTTAATTCACAATGAGTGATCAATGAGATAATGGATAATTCGCTATTAATATTTGCATGCATGTTAGTTTCAAGGAATACCCAATTGAGACAGGGGTTAAAGGGAACATAACTATCAGTTGTATTTAGAGAAAATTTCCCATGTGCAATTATAAAGTCATTGGGATGCCATGATGGATTGCGCAATCAAGGAAGACTAATTTTCCTAATTAATAAGGAGTTAATTCCCTAGAAATTGCATGAGCAAGGTAGGCTAAAGTAAGGATGAGTATTGTCTAAATACTAGACCGAGTTTGCCTAGATCAATTGGAGACAATTGACAGAATTCTAGAGAATCTCATGAGAGATTAAGCATTGTATTGTTTCATGGTTCCTTGACTTAATACACAATGAAGAAAGGGGTTTTAAGCGATTTCTTTCCCTTCTTTCACGAGATACATCTTGTGTTGTGTGATTGATAATTTATTTCTCTTACTTATTTGCTTGATTTTGTACAATGATGTCTTGTTTCCACAAATTGTAGGAAGGATTCAATATCTTGTTTTAGTAGATTACAAGATTAGATTGAATCTTGTTGGTTAGATTTTCTACATGGTATCAGAGCAGGAATTTTTTGGGCGGCGAGTTTGCAAAGAATATTTGAATATTTTGGTGTAAAAAAAATAGCATATTTGGATTATACTGAAAAACTACTCAAATAGAAAAATAAAATCAGTCAGAGCGGAGCTTTGATGAGGGAGATATCGTCGATTTAAAATAATCTCTTTTTAGAAACATTTTTAACCGTGAGATAATTACAATGTGCATGAGTCGAGAACCTATATGCACGCATGAGGTACCGAGATGCATGCAAATATTTGAGGAGCAAGCAAAGGTTAGTGAATGGTGGTTGAGAGGAAGCACAAATTGCCTCTCAACATGCAGCCTTAGAAGCAGTCTTAGAAGGTTGTGGAATAGCCATAATTGGAGAAGAAGAGATTACACCGAGTTTAAGCATCCACTCAAGCAGAGACCTCCATGAGGGGAAAATTTCGAACTGGATGGGCAAAGGGAGCACATGGCACAGCCATACCTCCAGGTGAAAGGTGGGGTGATGTGTAGACATAATCCCAGCAAAGAAATTTGGGTAGGGTCTAATGATATGGCGTGTCTCATGGATCGAACCTAGCTACAAGGAACCCACAATACAACAATAGTAGGAATGATCAGTTAGATTGATGCAGTTAGATGTTAGCAAGACATAAATCAGAGTGACAAATGTCAGATACTGGAGCACAGATCAAAGTTGGAAACTGTGAAAAGGGCACAAATGTCAATGTCAGCAGTAGCGCAGAGATTCCAGTAGACACGTGCAATAGCTAGCAGCAGTCAGAATAATCTGATGATAGATGCATTATACTGATTCAATTGTTCGAAGGCTGTTCAGTTTTAGGATTTGAAGATGCAAACAACACTAGATAAGTGTTGCATGCAGAACATTCCAAAGGTACCAGATGTGGATACATTGAATTCCTTTCTTGTTGAGAAGGAGTGTTGAAATTTGCAACAAGAAACAGTGAAATTGGCAACCAGAAAGGACAAAAAAAAATGCACCCACACTGGTGAGGAATTTTGATGTACTGGGAGTAAGAAATGTGAGGTGTCTAATTTATTTTTCCCTTAAATAAATTGGACAATAAATTGTAATTTCATCTCATAACAACTTGTCTCAGTTAACTAAGTCATGATAACTAAGTTAGATCAAGAAATTCGAGTTGTGGTGATCGAGGTGGATATTGGTGGCCACCCACCTATTCCACTTGGGCCCTCACCATTGTCTCTTTCAGTTTTCCAGTTTCCTTAATTATAGCACAGTTTACTATTTTTGTGGGTTTTTTAGGTCGTGAACTTCCAAAGCCATTTTTAGGCCCCAAACGACGTTTTTTGGGCATGAAAGTTTTGACAATTTCATAGAAATCGCATCGGTAGTTGTATTCCTCAGAGAGATCTTTATAACGAGGTACCATGTGTGTCAAATGGAGATCATATGACCAAGTTATGACCCCGGGAAGTTGGTTGGTGTTACATCTCCTCGGGTTAGGGTTTTGGTTGTTTAGGGTTTTCTCTTATTTTTCAATAATAAAAATGCCCTTGACCCTTATTTTAACACAGTTGAGAGGCATGTAGTCACCACATCTCTTCTCAGAGATAAGCTACAATCGCCCGAGCTAGTTTGTTTTCCATTTTGTCTGTAATAATTTTTCAGTATTTGATATTAATTAAATGAAGTGTTATTCCTACAACGTCTCTGCATTTATGTTTATTTCTGTATTTTACTGCGTTCCTGCATATGTCTGGATCATGAGGCTCTAAGATGAGGCACATTGAGGGATTCTAATATTTTGGGGGTCCAGTTGCAGTTGATGCATTAGTGGGGTGTAGGTGTGAATTAGTTAACTCAATTAATTGAGTTAAAATCATTTTAACTAGTGAGAGGTCTAGTGAATTAAATTAAAATTAATTCACAATGAGTGATTAATTAGATAACTCATAAATCACTATTAATAGCTGCATGCATGTCAGTTCTGAGGAAGACCCAGTTGAGACAAAGGTTAAAGGGAACATTACTATCAGTTGTATTTATAGAAAAATTTCCATGTGCAATTATAAAGTCATTGGGATGCCATTATGGATTGCGCAATAAAGGAAGGTTGATTTTCCTTATGAATTGCATGAGTAAGGCAGGTTGAAGGAAGGCTGCCAATTGGCTAAGTACTAGACTGATTTTTCCTAGATCAGCATGAGACAATTGGCATAGTGCTAGGGAATCTCATGAGAGATTAAGCATTGTATTGTTTCATGATTATGTTAAATAATACATAATAGAGATAGAGGGGTTTTGAGTAGTTTCTTTCCCCATATACATATTGTGTTGTGCGATTTATAATTTCTTTCTCTTACTTATATATGATTGTGAGATCATGTTTTGTTTCTGCAAATTGTAGGAAGGATTCAGTATCTTGTTTTAGTACATTACAAGATTAGATTGAATCCTGTTAGTTAGATTTTATACATGAAATAGAAGAGAGGGTTGATACCATCTTGCCTTGTGGTGGTTAGTAGGCCACAAGGTATGTGATAAAGACCAAAATAAATGGAGGAGGGCTTGCACTATAATTTAGAGCCAGAACAGAAGTAGAGGCAAGCGTAATATTGACTGAGGTAACCCTAGTTTCAAGGTCGACATTGAAATCTGAAGTTCAGGTCAATATTAAGACAAAGAAATGCCCAGAATCTATGGATCCATATGAGCTATGTCGAGTATCTTATGGAGGCAAGAGTCGTGTTTTTTCTATGGGTGGATAGGGTTTGTTCTACAACAATTAGAAGTACATTAAGTATAATTCCCTAATTAGGACAGTTTCCTAGCACATTTAGTTCATAAGGTATGCCCTTAAGACTGTGACAATTTTTTGTAGAAGAAGATAGGTTGTGACCCTTAGAGCGAGGTTTATTTATGTAATATAGACCGCAAATCTGGAAGATGGTTTGTAGATTCGGTATGTCTGGACATAGCAGATCCAAAGGAGGGTGGAACCAAAGCTGAAGATTGAGCATGCATAAGAAATGTGCCATATGAAGAATGGATTGACATGCCGAGGAGTTGATTTTTGTGGATTGTCCATAAATTTTTAGACAGAGATATGAAGTAACCTATAAAAAATTACTCAATGGACTGTTAGTGTTTGATAACTGACCCTAGTTCAGACATCTACATATTGTTAGAAGGATGATAAAGTGAGTAGTTTAGATGTGTTCATATATTTGACAACAAAGATCGAATTGTTGATACAAAAGAACAATGATTTTGAGAGGACTCAAAACATTGTTAGGTGGCAAATTTGAAGAGCCCTAAATGAAGACAATATTGTGGGCCCTATATCAGTAAAAAAAATTGACTGTGGTTGGGCAGATTGATGGTATTCCAAGTATAGTTCGAGGTTTGTTAGGTGACTGTCAAAGAAGATCCTTGACTCTTGTTCTTGTGAAGGACAACAAGATTGGTATAAGGGTAGGTGTATAGGGCCTAAGGATGTGCAGACTTTGAAGGACTAAAGTATTAGTCAAGTGGGCCAACAAACTAGCCCTAGTTCACTATATTATAGGGGATTGATTCAATGAGAAGAAGGGCAACCTCCATAGCCCTAGGCTTCTCATCTTGGAACTGTAGTATGGAATAAGTGGGCATACCAAAGATTTTTTCACAAACGGAGTTATGAACAACTTATTACCACTCAAACTATTAATGGACTTAAAAGGGGTTCCTAAGAGGGAAATTTCTAGGACAAAGCCAATGGTGGAGGCTTAGCCCATTGTCACCACAGATAAGGCTCCTTTCTCTTCACAGAATTTCACCGATGGGAGGAGTCCTGGTAGTTTAGGAAGTCAGATGTAGAGTATAGGTCAATGAATAGTTGGGAAGTGACCCTAGAAATCCTTTCCCTAAGATAAAATAAAGAGTGGGACTGACTTTCTTTTTAAGCAAGGGACTTGATCTTCTAGGGAGACAGGAGGGGTATTTAAGAGTCAAGGGAGAAGAATAAGACTTATGAAGGAAGTTCTTAATCCATAAAATCCTTTGGGAACTTGGATTCCCAAATGGTCCTTGATGAAAGGCCTTTGACACCAAATGGGACCACACTGGGCCAAGTGGACCCATCCCAGGTTCGGGGATGGAATTTAGCAACCAATGATGTTAATATCCTGGAAAAGGTGAGGGGAAAGGATCAGGCAGGAGATTTTACTTTTATAGGTCAAATTGATCCTACTAGGTTATAGCCTTGGGAACACCTAAGAAAAATTTGATCCTAGAGCTAGGGCTTGAGGTATCAAGAGATTCCACCGTCAGAATTGGCCCAAATTTTGAGGAGAGTGAGGGTACCCACCAACGCAGCTGCCTCTAGGAGATATAAGTTTTCCTCTTGCTAGTTCCTAGGAAATTGATGCCCTAGGTGACCTAATGGGGCTAGACGTAGGGAAAATTGGAAAATTATGAAAAAATTGGGGGAAATCATCACCCTTTTTGAGGGACTAGTGCCTAATTCACTTGGGGATATGGAGTTAGGGATGATAATGAACAAGAATTTGGTTTCTTGATCAAGGAGGCCCAAAAAGTCAACTTTATCCAATGTTAGAGGAAAAAAAAAAGTGACCTTCAAGCATTTATACTTCATACAAATGGTGCAAGCTTATTGAGATAAAATTATCTCTATGACATTTCATTCATCTAAAAATTTCCCATGCATTAAATAAGCTAAATAGACACATAATTCCACATTTCCATTATGCAGCAATTAGCCTTAGTTATAGCAAAATTAAATAGTATGCAACAACAAGAAGAATATCGTTAAATTTTCACTCACAAAGTTAGAGAGTATATCCAACCAACTTCACATTTGCAAAAACAAAGCTCCAAGATAAAATAGCCCAAATCTATAGAAATTATACAATATGCATGTATATCTTGGATTCACCCGATCTAACAATATGCAAAAGTTAAATACGAAATCGCTTCTACAAATATTTTGCGGAATTAAAAACAACACAATTTCCAATCACATGAAGCAAAGAAGAATATATCAAATCCACAATACCAGGTATTCCCGGGGAAATATTACTACTCAAAACCCCTCTATCATATATTGTATATTCCACAAGGAATCATGAAACAATTACATACAATTCTTCTGACAAGAATCCTCCTATATTCAACTAATTGTCTCACACTGTCATACAAAAATTGGGCCAATACATAGCCAATTTACTACCTCCAGACAACCTCCCTTGCTCATGTAGTTCCTGATGAATTCAATCCTTAACCACAAAGACTTTAAGCCTTCCTTAACTACGTTGAGTATCATGGGCATCTTGTGCTGTTTTAACTGCACCTGGGTAGCCTGCTAATATCACAACCGATAGTTACACTTCCCTTTCACCTACATCTCAACTAGGTCTCCATTGGAACTGACATGCATGCAACTAATAATAGTAAAACATCAGTTGCATGTGAGATCATTGAATTTGAATTAATTAATATTTAATTCACTTGATCTCTCACTAGTGTATCTGCAGTTACAACTAGCACAATTGACTTTAACTCACTTAACTAAGTTAAACTGATTTACAACTTGCATTAATGAATGCACCACTGCACTTCAAACTTTGTTACAAATAGAATTACTATGCATGTCCCACCAACCAACCTCTAACTTGAAATCCACTAGCTAACTGAATTTATCACTTTCAGTTAACTCATTCAAGTCCACATTGAGAATAGATTACAGTTTAATGTCCATCTAAATTAAGGGATAATAAAAATAGACATTCACCTAAAAATATCCATTCACCTAAAAATAGCCTGTGTGGGCCCCACCCTAGTGTAGGTGCTTAAGTTTTAGTCTTTCACTAGGACCATGGATGTTATTTTCGGATGCCAATTTCACTGTTGCTTGTTGCAAACTTCAACAAAATCCATACATCAAAATGCATCCATCATCCAAAATAGTCCTCCAAGGAAAAATGTGAAGTTCTCTAAAGATAGAGAGACCCCAAGTCAAGTGATGACACAAATCAATCCAACTAACTCCTATTTATACACTGATTAGGAGTTGATCGAATTAGCTTATGGGCCTACATTAGCCCCTAAACATACAATATTTTGCAAGGAACCCTAAATTTTGGTGACAATCCCACCAAACTAGCTCATACATGGAATAATAAGAATCATAAAAGGTCAACTGATGTCCTAGGGCCTTCTAGGAGGCATACTGGGGTCCATGAGTGCCATAATGATGCACAGGACCCATAAAAAGTGTTGGAAAAGGGGGTGGCCCCTTGTTTTGCAAACACTAAACCTGTGGTGCTCTCATTAAACCTATGGAATGAAAGCGTTGTGTGTGGCCACCATCATCATGTAGGTCAAGTGTTGTATTTTTCAAGATAGATTGGTTGTCAAAGGAATAACACCAATCCCTAGTTGTATTCCTTGTATCAGTGTGATTGTAAAGGGTCACAATCCATGGTACATGAGCTCTAGCTTATTGTATTATAGTTTGTAATATAATGAAGAAGGGTTTGAAAAGGGTAAAATTATCATGTGTACGAGTTGATTCCTTGATTTGTGTATATCTATTTGTGCATTCAAGTAGATGTGTTGTGGCACTCGAGTGTGATTGCATCAAAGATTCTAAGACAAACCCATATTCTTATGTGTCATGGAAATTGGACATACGCCTTGTTCACCTAAGAACTACCTATAAATCATCTTATGCTACTCGTGTCCAATATCAACTCATCCCACTTAACAAGTTACCAAGACAAGGTTCACATACAACCGTGGCATTAAAACAACTAAGAAACATAGTTTAAATCTTAACATTCCATATCACCTGCCACGCCTTAGAATTCCTTGGCATTATCTGGCATGTGTTAGCATCCCCTACATTCCTTGGAATTCTTTGGCACTCCGTAGCACACAGTACCACTCCTTGACATGCCCTAGCACTCTAGCATGCCTTGGAATTTCCTATCATATAACCTTGCTACTCCCTACATAGCACATCTAAAAATCACTGATCCTGTCACACACTCTTATTCATTCATTTCCATGCATTTTGAACTAGTTCTCCCTTGTGTTTCCATGGCACTCCCTATCACACATTGACACACCCTGGAACTTGACACATCTTGGCATGTTGCCTTGGAACTCTATAATTCCTTGGCGCTACATAGCATACCTTTTCACTCCCTCCTTAGCACACCCAGAAATCGTTGATACTCCATGTCACACACTCTTATTCATTCATTTCCATGCATTTGAGACTAGTGCTCCCTTGTTTTTCCTTGGCACTCCCAAACACTCTGGCCTGGCATGCATTGGCACACCTTGGCACCTGGCACATGTTACCATGTTTCCCTGGCCTCTAGCATGCCTTAAAACTGCCTAACATACCTCGACGTCACTCCCTCCTTAGCACACCCGAAACTCACTGACACTTCCTGTCACAAACTCTTATTCATTCATTTTTAAATATAGTTTTATTTGGTCTATTACGATGAAATGTATAGTGGAATATCCATGATAGTGAGCTCACTTCCCTTCATGACTGGATTTATGCAGGAACGCAACAGAATAAACATATAATCATAAATACAGAGATGCAGCGGAAATAACACTTCATTTCATTAATATCAAAGAACTGAAATTTGCTTACAGACAGAATGGAAATAAAACTAGCTAGGGCGCTGATAGTTATCTCTGAGAAGAGATGTGGCGGCTACAGGCCTCTGAACTGAGTTACAATGAGGCTCGAGGGCCTATTTATCATTTAGAAACAATGGGAAATCCTAAACAGCCAAAACCCTAAACCTAGGAGATGAAGCGCCAAAACTATGGGCCCCGTTTGGGTAAATTGGTGTTTCAACTTCCCAGGGGCGTAACTTTGGCATACGATCTCCGTTTGACGCGTACCATACCTCGTTAGAAAGATCTATCTGAGGACTACAAATTTGGAACGTGCAACATCGGTCCATGGACCCATGTTGCACTCCGTTTTCCCAAAAAACGTCGTTTAGGGCCTCAAAACGGCTCCGGAAGTTTAGGACCCGAAAAACTGCTAAAAATAGTAAACTGTGCCGAAACTGAAAAACTGAAATGGACAATGGTGGAGCCCCAAGTGGAATAGGCAGGTGACCACCAATATCCACCTGGATCATTCCTCCCCCTTAGGAAGCAATGGTCCCCATTGCGTTAAGTTCCTCCATGAGATGAGGAAATTTCTGCTGAACTTGGTCCCTGGTGAACCACTTTCCTTGGTGCAGGAGTTGGCCGGCTTTGACAACCCGATACAGTTGGATCTGCTGTTGACGAGTGTTCTTGATTTGCATGTCCATGATACAATCTGTGGTGGCCTGTTCCATGCAGTCTGGGTTTAACTCTGTTGGTGTGAGTTGTTCTGCAATGTCCGAGGTGTCCAGTAGAGGTGGGAAGTAAGGACAAAGGCGATCCACATTGAAGACTGGGTGCAGATCAAGGAATGGTGGAATACTAAGCTCTAAGGCATTGTTCCCTACAGCCTTGGTGACGGTGTATGGCCCGTATTGGTGTAGGTTTTAACCCTAAACAAAAATTATCTACACACAAATATTATAACAGAAAATAAACAATAGTAAGAGAATAAAACATAAAACAGATAAACAAAGATATTTTCCCCTGGATCCCAAATCGGGACGAGCAGCTTGATTTTTCATTCTATTCCTTTTAGTGTTACAACACATATATATACATCACAGAAGCATCAATAAACCCCAATCACTTAACCCTGGTTAAGAACATAGCAAGTAGTTCCCTTAAGAACGGATCTACAAAGAATGCAGTCTTGAAAACCATCATACCCCAAAACCATGTGCATGACCATACCTGAAAACCATGGCGCAGACCATATCGAGTGGGACCATCAATTTTCGTAGGAGGCGTTGCTGGACTTCTCAACGAGGGCTACTCCCCCTGTATTTGGATTGGCCGGTGAAAGGGGCTATCACCCCCTCGCGTGTGCTTAGTCATGGAAAAGTCTCTTACCTTATGACATTCTCCCACTTGTTGTTTTCTTTGCGAGGGCCATGGGAAGGCTTAGTCATTGGCCCAATTCTTCAGCAACACCACATTGTTGCTCTACACCAAGAGAACTTCTAAGTGCCCATGACCCAGTCAAATGCATACGCAACATTCTTCAAAGTGTCACAACTTCTGATAGTTGCACATAGACCCTCAACCATATCTCTAACAAAGTGATATTTAACATCAATGTGCTTTGTCTTTGAATGATAAGCAGGGTTCTTAGCCAAGAAAATTGCACTTTGGCTATCACAGTCTATCCTTATAGCTTGCTGTACCAACCCCATACTTGAACACAATCTCCGCAATCAAATTGCTTCCTTGATTGCATGAGTGGCTGCTATGTATTCTGCCTCTGTAGTTGAAAGAGCCACTACAGACTGTCTTTTACTCATCCAACTGACTGCGCCTCCAAATAGGCTAAACATATACCCACTTGTAGATCTTCTTTGGTCCAAATCTCTAGCCCAGTCTGCATCAACAAAACCACGAATGTCCAACATTCTTTCCAATCCTGGTCTTCCTTGGTAGCACAAGCCATAATCACTAGTGCCACGTAAATATCTGAAAACCCGCTTCACTACTGTCCAATGCTCCTTCCCTGGGTTTGACATAAGCCTGCTCAATACTCCCACTGCATGTGCAATGTCTGGTCTAGTACAAACCATTGCATACATCAGGCTACCCACTGCACTTGCATATGGAACACGGGACATATTCTCCTCTTCTTCTTGTGTCTTGGGACACTGTTCAGCAGACAACTTTACACCTACAGGAATATTTATAACTACTTAAGGTGATGGCATAAGACAAATATTTATAACTACTTAAGGTGATGGCATAAGACAGAGAAGTAAATGATGGAAATCATTAATGTCAGTGGGTGGGTCAATGTTAACTCCATGTCAATCTTTTATTTCAACTAAACATCAATTTCATTCTTTGAATAGATTGTCCAACATCAATGCACATTAAAAACAAAGTTATGCTAGTGTCTCATTTTTCTAGCATCACCATTTTCATTCTTTGCAGTAAGGCTGTCCAGCATCAATGTACATTCAAAAACAGATTTTCCTTACTGCAAGGAGATGGAAAATAAAAG
>JAXQQM020068686.1:0-77210 GCA_034641835.2 Pinus albicaulis
AATATTCCTTTTTAGGAACAACTCATGAATCATGCACTGAAAAACACATTTTCAGAAAAATATACTTTGGAATATGGAAATAACTCTTGGATCCTTTATATAAAAAAATATACAATCTAAATCCAAGATTTGAGCTGAAACAAATAAGACTAGGTGGGTTAAACAAATCTCCCACACCTAGTTACCTTCAAGAAAATGCCCAATGAGGGGTTGCAACAAAGTAAAACGACCTGATAAAAGTGCAGAGAGCTACTACAGCATAAAATATGCTGATAGAAACTCATACATCAATTAGAAACACAACAACAAGAAAGAGATTCAATCCCTTCATCCAATAGTGGGGAAAAGTGAGGATTTATGACCTAAAATGAATGTATTCAAGTATCAGCGTAAAAATAAGGGAAGAGGATGACTGGATCTGATATATTAGGTTAAGAGGGACCTACCTACCAAATTTCAGCTCAAACAAAGGCGTTTTACTATGTTAAACAGATCCTCCATTCCTGACTAGGCTAGAAAACCCTGATTCCCCATGGCTTAAAGTATGCAGATTGGACTGAAGCTTCAGTAGCATGATTTTTTGAATATTTTGGATGAATTTATATAGGAATAAAAATATTTCAAGTTTAGAATATGATTCAACGGTTTTACATGAGAAAATACAGATCTATACATGAAGAAATGGCTCAAAACCCAACATTATAACACAAGGAATTGCAGGATGAACCAAAAAACGTAATTTACAAGAATATGAAGTAGTGTTATATTAATTTTCAGATATATAAAAGATAATATTACAAAAATATAGATCTAAGTGGGATCTATATGCAAAAATGACTTTTAAGTACATTCCCCTTGGGCATCTCAGTAGAAAATGAAGAACACTGAATAGATTTGAGATCTACACCATGGATCTGCAGTAAAATTCAAAAATTTCTGAAGAATATGTCACAAAATAGATCAGATCTAAAATATAACATGGATTGGTTGGCCAATCCATGGATCACCTCAGTGAAGAAAAGGAGTCCTTTCACTGGAGATCTCTCCTCCAAACTGCTATCAAATGGACACTGCAACTCTGCTTGCAAAATGACACAGTTCTTGAAGTTAACTACGTTGATGAAGTAATTTAAACTTTGGCCTGATGCCAAGATAAGAATCTGAAGCCCCAAACAGCTACTACACTCTTGCCAGTGATTTAGATGACTTCACCATTGAGAAGATGCAATAGAAACCTTCAGATTTGAATAGATCTGATTCCACTTGCTGCAGCCTACATAAACAGCTCAACCCACAACAGGAGCATCGCTGTAGATGTAAGATGAGGCTTTTCCAAAATTCCAGATAGTGGATCAATGCAGTGCAATCTCCTCCAAGATACCCTCAAGGAAGGAAGAGGAATTCCTAAACAGGAGATTCCTCTCTCTCTAGCTAAACAACCAAGAGAGTTTGAGTTGCTCAAGCAATCTCAAAATCGAAATATCATCAACAACCTTTCCTTGATTCTTTCCCTTCCTTATATAAGATTAGGGTTTGAAAAACCCTAAACCATCTTCATTCATTTGTCCCCTTTCACATGGAGGACCTCCTCATAGGACTGCACTGATCATCTAGGAGGTTCATGTATCTAGACTACTTTATGATTTGGTCCTGTTGACCCGGTCAAATAGCTTGAACTTGTTTCACATAGAAGTGGATTTTATTGAGCAAGCCCTGATTTGACTCTGTTCACATTGGGCATTGATTTATTCTCATGTTTAGGAGTTTTTATTTGTTCTCCTTTACATTTTATTCATAAAACATAAAAATAAAATGACATTGAATATTCCTACTAGCTTGGGCTAGTTAGGAATATTACAGTCCCCCCCCCTTCAAAATGTTTGCTTGTCCTCAAGCAACTGCAGGGTAGAACCAAACCTCTCCTTCCCCTTCTTTTGGCCTCGTCAATGGGTCCCACATGGATGAATATGATAAGCAATGAATCTGTCCTCCAATGATTTCCTCCAAGTGTAAGATAGCAAGTGTACATCATGAGAAAATGGAGGGTGCAAGTGGTGATCTTCTTGTTGCTCAAGGGCTTCATTAAGGTAGGAGTGATGAAGAGCATGGGGAAAATTTCTCCCAATGAGTGTCTCCCACACCCATGCTATCATCCAAATGAAGTAAACTACCTCCTAGCTTGGTAGTCCATAGAAAAGCTCCTCCCCAACATCAGTGAGAGGCATACCCCAACTCATATGGCTCACCTCATGAAGAAGCAACTATTTTAGTATGGCAGCCATATCATATCTCATGCTCCCTTTAGAGCATGCACTGCAAAAAGTATGGGGATTCTTGCCCCCACAGGACACACTCATACAATGTGTCTCTCTCCCACATATGCTCCTCATAAAAATGGAAATATCAACAACATAAGGAGCAAGAATAAAAATCATGTTGGCTGCCATATGTAGCAAATGTGAAGGGAAGTGATCCCTCATATGCAACCAACGCAGTTTGGATCTCGACTGCAATAGAGATTGATGAAAGGTGTGGTCCTCCAACCACTTGCTTGCTGCTCCAATCTCCTGATAAGTTTGGAGGAAGTGGATGATGGATGGGGAAATGTAAGTATGTCCTCCAAAACAGAATTTCTCCCCAAGTCCTCCTAGGGAGTGGCCATCATCATTGCTCATGGCCTCAAGTAGACCATGCAGCCTCAAAGTAAGAATGCTCCTCCTTGGAGCAACATCCTGCATATATATGGTTAAGGAATCAATATGTAAATCAACAAGTAAACAAACAATGTCCTTACCATATCTTTTGCTCATGCAAAAAGAGTAGCTCATAGATGAGTCTCCTTCCATCCTCAAGGAGAAAGGAGGTGACTAAGTTAACTCTTCCAAAGAGTTAGGTGCATATACAGCTCCCATGCCAAATGTATAAGTGGGAAGGTTGCTACCATTCCCCTGCTTCTCCTTCCACAACACAGAAACTGAAATGAGAGTGGGTGTGGATGATGTTGAGAGACTGCTTCTCTCCTCCTTGAGTCTACCCCAGACTCTCAGCATTGTATCAAGACCTTCCAAGGTATTCACTCTCCTGAAATCAATGGTTTGTGCCTCAATAGGTGAAGCACTCATCCTCCTTTGCTGATCCAGTGGTCTCCTTGGTGCAATGTCTCCATGCAATGAGACATCCCCAACAAGAGGCGACTGAACATATGAATGGAGAAGACCCTCCATGCTTCCATCGCGGAATCCAATCACCTTCTTAGGTGCATCAACCTTCTGCAATGGATAGGAATGAGATGGGCTCTCTTCCCTATCTTCACTTTGTGTCTCCATGGTTCTACACCTTCTCATCGATGGCACATGCATATCATGAATTGTGCCTTGATCTCCATACATGAGATCTTGGGGATTTTCTTGCCATGCCATAAGAATCCCTCTTGTTGGAGCAAAATCTCCTTCTTCCTCTGCATGAGGCACTAGATCAGATCTAGATCTAACAACGTTGTTGCTCTTTATCTCTGCAAAAAAATGGGGAAACCTCCCAATGGAATGATCCACCTTTGAAGAAGAGATATATCTGTTCTTTTGTTCAAAGGTGTGGGAAGGTAGTCTTGCCTCTAGCAAGGCATGATGCAAGTTTTCAACCCTTTCCATGTGTTTCTGCGATGGATCTGCGTTTTTATGCAGGGCTTTCATTTTATTTCTCTAGCTTGAATTCACCATATGTTCTTCATGAAATGTCTTATCAAACCTTTCCACTAATGCTTTAGTGAAACTTATGTATGATGAAGTTTTTACATTTCTGCAAAAAAGAAACTCAAATTTCAACCAAGCATAGGCCTTACCTCCCAAATGTAAGGCTGCAATTCTAATGGCTTCTTCTTCAAGAATTTGGTGTAGCTGCAGGAAGGTGTCCAGCTTTTTCACCCATTCTTTGGCTGAACATGTAGGTGACCCTTCAAAGGTTGATAGAGTGAATATATCACTCTGCTTTTTGCTCTTCACCTTGGCCTTGCAATGCTCTGAAAAACAGAACCGATTTCTGAGTTTTAGGGCTTGAGAATCATCTTTCTTCAAGAAATCACTAAGAGTTTTCCCCTTAGTCACTTCTTCTTCTTCTTCTATCTGTACATCACAGTGTATGGCTGCATGCTCACACCCACTATGTGAATATCTAGAGTTTGACTGAGGTTCAAACCCTTTTGGAGATTCTTCAGACATCTCGCTTCTGATTTGCTTGAGATCTTCATGAATGCTCTGAATAGATTTAGGAAGAAGCTTTGTGAGCTTATCTTGCTTCTTTCCTCCAAAATTTAGAGTCTCCCTCCTGCTTCTATTTCTGTCTTCTTGATTAGAATAGGAAGTGCAGGGTACTTCCTCTTCTGTTTTCTCATCCTCCTTGGGAAGGTTCTTCATGGATCTAAAAACATATGAGAGTAATCTCACCCTCTCCATCATTCTATTCTCTATTCTTCTCTTCTCACTTGCTCTGGAAAAGTGATCTCACAGGCTAAGCCAGAGATCAAGCTCTGATACCACTGTGATATTCCTTTTTAGGAACAACTCATGAATCATGCACTGAAAAACGCATTTTTAGAAAAAATATACGTTGGAACAGGGAAATAACTCTTGGATCCTTTAGATCAAGCAATATACAATCTAAATCCAAGATTTGAGCTGAAACGAATAATACTAGGTGGGTTAAATAGATCTCCCACACCTAGTTACCTTTAGGAAAATGCCCAATGAGGGGCTGCAACAAAGTAAAATGACCTGATGAAAGTGCAGAGAGATACTACTGCATAAAATATTATGATAGACACTCATACATCAATTAGAAACACAACAACAAGAAAGAGGTTCAATCCCTTCATCCGATAGTGGGGAAAAGTGAGGATTTATGACCTAAAATTAATGTATTCAAGTATCAGCATAAAACAAGGGAAGATCATATCTGAAATAGAACATGGATTGGGTGGCCATTCCACGAATCACATAAGTGAAGGAAAGGAGTCCTTTCACCAGAGATCTCTCCTCCAAACTGCTATCAAATGGACACTGCAACTCTGCCTCGAAAATGATGCAGTTCCTAAAGCTAACTGCGATGATGAAGTAATGTACACTTTGGCCTAATGCCAAGATAAGAATCTGAAGCCCCAAACAACTACTGCACTCTTGCCAGTGATTTAGATGACTTCACCACTGAGAAGATGCAATAGAAACCTTCAGATCTGAATAGATCTGATTCCACTTGCTGTAGCCTACATAGACAGCTCAACCCACAACATGAGCAGCACTGTAGATGTAAGATGAGGCTTGGCCAAAATTCCAGATAGTGGATAAATGCAATACAATCTCCTCCAAGAGACCCTCAAGGAAGGAAGAGGAATTCCTAAACAGGATATTCCTCTCTCTAGCTAAACAACCAAGAGAGTTTGAGTTGCTCGAGCAATCTCAAAATCGAAATATCATCAACAACCTTTCCTTGAGTCTTTCCCTTCCTTATATAAGGTTAGGGTTTGCAAAACCCTAAACCATCTTCATTAATTTGTCCCCTTTCACATGGAGGACCTCCTCATAGGACTGCGCTGATCATCTACGAGGTTCATTGTAACTGGACTGCTTTATTATTTGGTCTTGTTGACTCGGTCAAATAGCTTGAACCTGTTTCACATTCAAGTGGATTTTATTGAGCAAGCCCTGATTTGACTCTGTTCACATTGGGAGTTGATTTATTCTCATGTTTAGGAGTTTTTATTTGTTCTCCTTTACATTTTATTCATAAAACATAAAAGTCAAATGACATTGAATATTCCTACTAGCTTGGGCTAGTTAGGAATATTACACAATACTTGTAACATCAAGTAGCAACATGTAACCAACCATACAAGGACGATACATGTAGTAACATATAACAACATGTAACCATGCATACACACATGATGACACACTTCCCAACAACAACATCCTACTTCACACGGTGACATCACTCCAACCATGACCGACACCATGTATGTGCAACAAGCACATAGAGCACCGGGATGAAACACATGTGCAAACGACATGAATTCATGACCAACACACCACCCATCGAGTCAAAGGGCTGAACCATTCTCTGATACCAGTCTATAACACCCTTCTCCCATGTCTACCCAAGTAACCAACCAGGCGGGGTAAACATGCGAGGAGAGGCTACTATGATCATATTCAACCTCCTAGGTGACCTTAAGGAATCGGAACTGATGAAAACACATCATACGTACCTTCCACATCAACAACAAGACTCCCAGGAACCATCCTAACCACTCAGGTAACTAGACCCTGGGTCCCATTGAGCTTTTAGCCCAATTAACCCCTGGACATTCCCACAATATGGTCATGAGTGCGTCTGGGAGGCTCTGGATGCATGCAAAAGTCTACATGCCTGCATCCATTGACTAAATTTCCCAAACATGTCCCTGCGTCCATGGGATTTAAGGCACTTTTTTCAGGCCCAGAGTTCAGGCCACTTGCCAGAACTCAATGACAAGTTCATAAATGAAATATAACAGTGAAACAATGGTGTATCGACAAAATTCATGACATGACTTAGATTGGACCCCTACTAGCCATGATAGGAATTTCGTCAAACATATCATAAATATGTAATCTACAGGTGTAAACAGTAGATCTAAACATAGGCGCCTCATACTTATCTGATAATCACTAAGAAGTATTGTTCCCTTACATCATTAGTTGTAGTATCATTTACGAGGTCATAGATACATTGTTTATTCATTTACAAATAAAAGCATGAGGATATACATACATCATCACTATAAAAATACATGCTCATAACCAACATAATAACAACATAAGTATCATGGATACATCAACCATAGAATACACATATGAACTAGTATGTTTACACATAAAATTCCAAGGAAACCAACTTCTCATTAATGAATGTAAAAAACAACCGGAGATGGGACTACCACGTTCCACCCAACCGTATATTCGTTGAACCAAATCTCTCTTCAGCCAATCACCCATGTGCCATATTCCAAGCATGAATGTGGGACTCATAAACAACCAAAAAGAACCAAAATGCTACAGGATTTATCCACCTACACCATGAGGAATTTTATTGTCTCTTAGTCTCTTAGGATTTATCGTAATCCACAGTCCGATCCAGGGATCACTAGGCCTTACACTGAGACCCACTCTCCAGGATTTACTGTACATCCCATTTAAGTAATACTAGGACCAATAGAGAGCAACCCACCTCTTGGCTTTACCTTATATCCTGCCATTCACCGACAAGGATTCCTTGGCCCATCGAGTCACACAATCCTGGCTTTACCGGAACCCACAGTTTGGTTCAAGGGTTACCAAGCCAGTGGCTTTACTGTGATCCATAATTTGGTTCATGGAACACTAGGCCATGTGTTTGTGATTTCGGAGGTCCACCTCACTCAACTTCGAATCCAACTCAACAAGATTACGAGAATCCATTTCATCAAAGTTATCCAGAAATGGCAAGGCTAGGCTGAAAACACAGTCACACCTAGAAAAACCCATGCCATGACAGAAAATAACCACATGCAATACCATGCATACCAAATCTAACAATGAAATCACACATGCAAATCAATGCTTGTAAATAATCATGTTGTAGCTGCTTGATCTTGCCCTTCCTTTCTTACTCATTCCTTCCTCTTGTGACATTTTCTTTTCTTGATGCAATTCCAAAGTGGTCCAAAAAAATTCTATGTCCAAGAGTGAGAGAGAGAGAGAGAGAATAATGAGAGAGCTCCCAAAACTGAACTAACAAAAGGTACCAACAGATCCTCATAAGCATTTTTATTGACGAGGCCTCTATTTTCTTCATTTTCCATTATTTTCCTTCATTTTCCTCCTCGGATGCAACCTGTGACCTTTCATCTCCATTTTCTCCTAATTTCCATTGTTTTCATAAATAAATGTGTCAAAAATGCCATTTTCCATTCTAAAGACTTTACCATTTCCTTTGCCAATTTCCTTAGCCATAATGAACAAAATTAACAACCACTAAGATATGAATACACAGGTCTCCAAAAATTCTCAACAACAGTATGTTCTTGAATGTGGAAACATTCATACCTTAACCACTAGGATGTTTTTCCCAAGATTCAACTTGGAATAAGTGTCCCATCAACAGTAGTTATTATTTTTAACTTTGATTACATGGAATTTTCACAAGGTTTGTTGCAACAATCAAGTTTTTTTTTTTTTTTACTTGCTCCTCTGCGAGAACAGTGACCTCGATGAGCTGCTCAATCTCTAGAGAAGATGACATAATTGATTGGAGGATTGGCATGCTGAATACGATTGGAAAACCAACAGTCAGGTCGTTATCGAATACTCAAGTTGATTTGGACCAATCACAGGAACATAGGCTTTGATGGAAGTTATGATTGGAAGACACAAGCTCAAGTGGGCCCAAAAAAATACCAAATTGGACTCCAGTTGTCCAAAAAAATCAACAAACACCATGGTACTTAAAAATGGTAAGTATTGTTAGGGGCGAATGTATGTAGACATATGGAATAATGTTAGTGGAATCTGAAATGTGGTAAGCCAATGAAATTTTCCAGATACAAGATTTGTTTGGTGAATATTGCAAAGAAAATTGAATAAGAATGATGGCGCTCTTTGGAGGAGAAACTAATGGTCGTAGAGAAGGAGGTATTGATTATCATATTTCAGGCAAAAACCAAGGCACCAATGTTAGCCAACCTTTATTGGCAGGTCCAGGTGTTAGCCAACACCCACTAACCCATTAATTGGTTGCGAAATTTGAAATGCAGGTGTCGCCCATGCCTGAATGCTTCGAACCTTAGATCAACTAGGGATTGAGTCATTTAGACCACACTTGCAGGTTATCTAATGTGAATTACACCTCTGAAAAAAGTCCAGTAAACTTAATGCAAGAAGTCACCAATCACAAAACAAACTCAAGCAGGAAAATGCAGGGAATGTTCAAATGTATTGTACCTAGCAACACCAATAGTTTCACTAGCTGAGGTTGCATCATATCCATCTACCTCTAATATGACAACCAAAATTTCCATTATAAGACAACTTTTAATTGCCACCCTCAGTGACCACAATATTATTCTCATCCTGTGATTCTTTCATGAGTTGTTGAAGTCTTTTGGGTTGTGTCATGTTGTGAATTCGAAAACCCAAGATGACGAGTAACATCCAAGTTCCCAAATAGTATAGAAAGGCTTATACGCTTCTTCTCTTAGCGACCTTGCATGTATCTGAGATGAAGATAACCATTAGCATAAGGGATCCCAACACCAACCCTAACAAATTTCTTGCCTGAAAGCTTCTTGCTAAATTCTTCCTTGTTCCCTTAAAAGGTTGATTGTCCTTATTCAAAGCTAATTTTATCCTAGGTGATATATTTGTTAGAAAAAAGTTGATTGTCTTTCAAAATTTGTTATTTTATCTACCCAAGTTCAAATCCCACAATCATGGCATTGATCCAAAGGGAAAGTGTCATCCACCCAAGTTCAAATCCCATAATCATGGCATTGATCTGAATGGAAAGTGGCATCTACCCATGGTATTCATCCACCCGTGGTATTTATCCACCAATGGAATTTACACATGGTATTTGTAAGTGACATCCACTCATGGTATTTATCCACCCATGGAATTTACCCATGGTATTGTAAGTGACATCCACCCATGGTGTTCATTCACCCATGGTATTTACCCATGATATTATAAGTGCATCCACGCATGGTATTCATCCTCCCATGGTATTTATACACCTATGGAATTTACCCATGGTATTGTAAGTAACATCCACCCATCGTATTCATGCACCCATGATATTTACCCACCCATGGAATTTACCTATGATATTGTAACTAAGAAAGGCTATAAGTAACAAGTCACATTTTGTAAAAGGATAGATTGTCCACCACAATGTAGCTTTTACATTTATTCTTTTTTTAATAAAAAAAAAGTATTTGTGGTTTTTTTTACTATGTTTTATCTCCTTTTTGTTTGGCATTTCAAAATTTCAGATATTCGGGGCCTCCCCCCCAAGATCCATTTCAAATTTTTATATCTTGGGGGCCTCCCCCCAAGATCTGGATCAATATAACTAAAGATTATTTCCTTGCTCTCAAGTGTCTACCTTAAGATAGTACTATTACTTTCCTTCTAAAGACTCACTCTTACTTCCCTCTTGTGAAATACTCCTTTTACACATTGCAATTGGTGCTTCAAAGTGTAACTTTCTTGATGATTTAAAATATTATGTGCATACTCTCTTATGTTATTCATTACGGTTGAGGAAAACCTTTAATTTATGGTGGTCAGAACGATACTTTGGATAGGACTCCTATTCCAAAAGTTGTGAGCTCTAATTGGGACTTCACATTGAGGAGACTCCCTTGGTTGACACATTTCTAGCACTGTCAACATGTCCCAACTAGAAATCAAACTTATTCTCTTGAGATCAAACTTTGTGAGTGAGTTAGTACCAAATGAGGTCGAATTTGCTTCTATATATAGCCTTTCCAAGGGGTCGAATTCCCTCATTTATAATGACTTGAAGCTACCAAGGCTGACTTGTACTTTGGATGTTTCTGGGACCTTCTAGACTCAAAATAAATTATTTTTCAAGACACATTTTTCCCGGAAGGGTCTTATAAACATCATGTTGACTCTCTTGACTCAAGACAATAAATCCTATGACCTAACAAGATATATGAAGACTAAAGATATTCAAATTAGTAAAACAAAAGTTATGAAGAGTGAAGATACATATTCAAATGAGTACAACAAGGGACTCCCAATTTGGGTGGAATAATTGTGTTTTGTATTGAATGAGGGTGGAGATAGAGGTTTCTAGATTCCCTTGTGTTTGATTGAGGGTGGAAGTGGAAGACCTATGAAATCCATGATTTAAGAATTACTGCAATGAATTCAGTTGGTGGGTGGAGGGGATTGGGCCTCGGGAGTCCCTATTTCAGTTGGAAGTGTTGGCCTCATCCCTTGATCAAACCTTCTCAACTCTAGAGTTGGCTCGAGAATGATTGGCCTCCAAGAAAGGACACAGTGTATCCCAATCTATGGTTGAGTGGAGAGTTGTAGTCCTTGACTCAGTTTCCCAGTATTAATTTGAGTTAAACTATCTCTCATATTTGATTGGTGTGATAAATTACAGGTTATGATTGTTGAATAGATATGATGCCATTGAATGTACAAGGCATGATATTTTATATGGTTGTTTACTTGGTTGTCGACTGTAATATTCCAAAAATCTAGCTTTCAGCTAAATGGAATATTATAGTTTGTTTTATCACTAGATCGGTAAATAAATGGGTGGGGAGGCCCATAAGTCTCTTGAGTAGCAATAAAAACACTTCAAGTGTGAAAGGAGACCTTTGTAGCAGCTAAATAAAGCTCCTCCATGTGTGAACAGGGTTTGGATCATGTTGATTCAGTCAACTTTGACCAAGTCAACAACGCTGTTGAGGAGGAGTGGAGATTAATTAGAGAATAATGCAGTTTTGGAGGGAGATGGATCTCATGAAGGAAATGACCTAATTGAGTGGGTTCAAGACATGCAATATCACATTCTACTTAAGGAAGAGGATGTCAGCCATTGGAGGATATGTTTTTTGGATTATTATTTGCTTATGGTCTGTTTAGACTTTGCATCCTCTTGTTGTTTAGCAGAGTTGATGTGCTGTTTATCACCGGGTGTTCTCGAGTGGGAATCCCACCTCTTTCCTTGAGGGGCCTCTTGGAAGAGTATTGTATTCATTTCCACATTCAGGCTTTCAGGCCAAGCTATAGCTTTCTTCATCAACGTAGTTTTTGCAGGTTATTGTGCTGTGTTGCAGGGTGCAACAATGTAGGGGTTAGAATCCCACTTTATGAGCTAGTTTCTCATAGGAGGAACGTTTCCTTCTCTTGAGAGATCTGTTTATAGATTTCTTGGGAATATTTCAGATCTTTGGCATTAGGCCATACATTTCCCATCATTTCCAGCGTTGTTCCAGCTAGGGAATGCGTTATTTTTTAAGGCAGCTTCAGTGGCAGATCCTGTGGTTTCTTTGCAGTGTTTCCTTGTGATTGAGGGGTTCATCCTTTCATGGGAGGAGACCTTTGAGGGGATCAACATCAGATCTATTATATTTCAGCCTTCAACACTCTTGTTCTTCAACTTGCAAGGTATCTCAGCCATTGGGCTTTAGATCCCATTTTGTATAGAGTGTATTTCTGAAAACCCCTTCCGGGTTCTTGTAGGAGTTGTATTAAGCTTAGATCTGTATTGAGCATATATTTTGAGGCTTATAATAGCCCTACATATTTTTTACATTATTTTTCTATAGCAGTGTGTTTCTAACCGCATTGTAGCAGTCTCCGGCATTTTTGTTTTGAGACAGCAGTTCATTTATGGAGTGATTCCTTATGGGAGGCTTGTTCCTTCCTTGTATATGACTCATGCCTCATTGTTATGTATGGATTTGCTGATATAATACATGGTTTAATGTCTCCATGTTGGTCTCCCATGTTTATGAGTTGATTTACACTGCTATTTCCAGTTTTGTGTTCATGTATTGCTGCATCCCCATTTTGGGATATTACAGTGGTATCATAGCATAATCTTTGCTCAGCCTATGAGTTTCAGCCATTATGCTATAAGAAGACAAAGAGAAGGATGGGGGAAACATCGTTGTCACATCTAGAGCATATCTAGTCCCTCATGTAGAGGAAGGAGGAGCACATGCTCGAACAGGAAGAATTCTTTTATCATTGCAAGAAATTCCCAGGATCTCACATATGGAGGACAAAGCACAATCAATGAGTTGCATGATTGTGAGACCTTGCAGATGGAAGGAGAAGGTAGGGAGGAAGGTCAAAATCACTTGATGAGGAGCACACACCCCTATCTATTTAAGAGAGCTAATGCAAAGAAGAGGCAGACTGATTTGCGCTGTGAGGGCAAGGGAAAATTTGCCCATCCATATGTACAATCTACTCCTGACATTGATGTCTTATTACATGGAGGTATTCCACCCGGGAGGCCACCAGATCTGGAGTTGGTAAGAGACATCTTACCATTTAGTTCACCACTCTTAGATTCCAGAGAGGTGAAGACTTTGGAGGAGTCTAGTATAGCATAGAGAGTTTTGGATAGACTCAAGGAGAAGGGGGACATTCTCCCATTTTTAGCATCACCCACTCTCATTTGCAGTCGGTCCCACCTTCGTCCTGCCACGTCACATCCTCCGCCCATCGAATTTTATAACCATTACCCTTTGCTGCTCATTTCCAAATCTTGCATTTTGCGATGTGCGGGCGGTCCCACCTCTGTCTACCACGTCACCTTCCCGCCATCGCACCTTGCACTCCGTTAACCATAACCTTTACTCCCACTTTCTCATATGTAAAATCTTCTGATTGCGATGTGCGATATGAACTGGGGCCCCACCTTCATTGCCACGTCATCTAAAGTCATCCTCCGGCCTCTGACCCGCTCTTTTCAGTTTGAACCATTTTTGTCGTGTGTTAATATTATCGACCCCCACCATTCCTTCCGCGATTTACTTCCATTTTTCACACATCCCATCACTGCTAAGCCCCCGAAATCTCTCTATCATCTTCACTCCCAATCAATACATCTAACGGCTCATGAACTATTTCACACTCCCTCCACCTTTCGAAGGTTAATCCTAGGAGGGGGGTCCGAAATGGTTGGTTTTGGAAACCACCTCCCGTGCTACGCGTCAGCTCACAGTGAATTCACACACCCCTATCCAATACCACAAACCATCCATTCCCCCCTATGAAATTCGGTTTTTGGTTTGCAATTTAAACACGACATGGGATTTTGGGTGGAGCACACACTTATGGTTTATTCAGTTCATTCAGGAAATCTCTGCTAAAGAGCCACACACGCGCAACACGACTGACCATTTCACAACTGTTAAGTGGAAATCATGATAGTGAGGGAGTGGAGGCTTTCAAATAACAGATGGAATCATATGATGGAAGTTAGAATCCCCACATGTTCACAGCCACTCCTCGCCACCCCTTTTGAAGATTCTGAAATTTTGACTAGGTGGCCAATTATGTTGTTTCTTTTTACCATTAAATTGTGATGTTTTACTGGTGAAATCTCCTTTTTACCCAATTCTACTTTGATTTTTTGTTTGCAAAAGTGATAGCTTGATGCACACTCTGCTATTTTGTTAGGATATTTTGGTTTTCACATGTGTGGGTCGATCACGAGTGATTATTCGATCGTAAACCCTCAGGGAGAACTCTATATGTAGAGAGTTCAAAGATGAAATAAATTTTCTGAATTTTGGAGAATTTTGTTGTAGTTCTGTATGATTGTGCTCCCTGTGCTCTGAGATACATATTTTGGAGAGATGTTTTGAACTTAATATGGTACAACACTATTTATTTGGATTCCAGATGGGGAAATGAGTAGTATGTATCTGTATTCCCTTTGTTTATCAGTAATTTCCTGTTTATGTATAATCATCTTTTCATGCTATGCTGCTATGGATGATTCGTGTAATGTAGCTGTCAGTGATATGCATTTGTATTCATGAACTTGTTTGATGTATAACACTCATGTGTTAAACTTGCTGCACTTCCTTAATTCGCGATCCACGAATCTCTACTATTAGTCATATTTCACTTGCATCTACTTCTTATGATTTCACGGGAGACAGATGCTTAAGGATTTTAAGCCTGTCTTTTGCGGATTCCTCCCCCATTCTTTTTCAGCATATCTACATAATTTGAAAGCCTCTGCTCATTGTCTCATACTTGGCCCATTTGAAAGCCATCCAGCCATTCAACCTCTCGAGCCCTCTCATAGTATAGGTTAATTCACACAGATCAGACTCCAAGGTCTTGTCCATTCTTGAACCACAAAAACCATTATTTCTCTTTATCCATATTCTGTCAGAGACATCTATACAATTGTCCACATTTAACTTCTGATTTTAAGATGTCCTAGTTATTGGTATTTTGCAACTCAAGGCTGTCTCTAGGAGCTACGCCAAACCACACCAAGAAGTTGTCACTTTAGACAATGACTTTATATTGTAAGATTACTAGTTAATGTGGTTACATCTTCATTTGATGTAGTATTGATGACATTGCTCTTGTAGACCCTTAATATATTATCATTGCTATAAACCTAGTATTTATAATTACAATCTATATCACAGTGACATGTCTAGATGTTGGAGTTCATTCCAAATGAATAATCCCTCTATAAGAGGAAAGCAACCAATATGAAACCTACTCTTTTCGATGGCCTAATGGTCCTACCCACTTGAAATTAACAATCAGTCTTACGTATATATTTCATGCACACAAACTAAGGAAATCGATAATGAGTAGATTGAAATGCTTAAACTATAACTGATCTCATAGCATTCCATAAGGTTAAGATATGCCATGCATTGCTAAGGAGGCCTTAATACTCCTTAAGAAAATTGATTCTCTGGTATGAATGCAAGCCATGTCACCTTGGTTAGTGTATCATTTATTTGTAGCCACACAATGTTAGTGGGTGAGGGATATTATAATAAGAGTCCTACAATGGACCGTTACATTTGTTGGTCATGTTGGAGATTTGGATGAAGAAAAGGAATTTATTAATAAGATGCCAATAAAAAACTAATACTTTTGCCTGGAAATGTTTTCTTGGTGCTTGTAGAACCTATAATAATTTAGAACACATAATATTCTATGTTATACAGGATTTACGATTGCAAACAAAGGTATCTCCCCTATGTTTGGTGGTCAACCTAGAAAAATAGAGAGACAAGGAACCCAATGCTTTTCCTTAAAGTAAATAGATGACGAAGTGAGGCCTGCTTTGAATTTCTCACACACTTTGCTCCTTTAGCTTGGAAGCTCCAATTCCAACACTAGTCGCCAAAATTAGGACCTGCACAGTCAGATAACACAAGCCAAGAAACTACAAGATCCATGTAGTGTAATCTAAGTACTTTATTCAATAAATCAACATGGTATTGAAATAAGTGAAATAACGACATCACATACAGGAAGACAAAGAATTCTTTGCATTAATATAAATGTAAGGAGATTACAACCATAAGTGTTTGTTGATCTTGTAGAAGAGCTCTTCCAAGTTTTTTACTCGTCCTTTCCTTGTCACATGTAATATTCCCAATTTTCCATCAGTTAATTGGAATATTAGAGTTCTTAATTTTCTTACTTAGTTAAGTAAATAAAAGGGTGGAGGGACCCATAAACCCCATAAATGAATTAAATCCACTTTTGTTGTGTGAATGTGGGTTATTTAGATGGTAGATCAACATTATGGAGTAGTGGGGCAAATTATTAATAAAGGAAGAGTGGAGATCATGGAGAGTAATGAGGGAGATGATGGAGATAGCGGAGGAGTAAAAGTAAGATCATAGAGCAATAATGATGCAATGATGGAGGAAGTGGTGCATTAAATGCACACATGATGGAGGAGTGGAAAGTAAATGCAGAGATAATGGAGATCATGGAGAGACAACACAGTCTTCATGGAGGCTAGTGGCCACATGTGTAGCACAGATATGAGGTGGGCCAAGGCTAGGGAAGGCTCACAACGATATAAGGAAGACGAGGGCAACAAAGCAAATCAGTCTGGAAATTTGATATTGTATTTTCGTTTGACATTTCTTTGCATGATTCAACTGTTTAGCTAAGTCTGCTACGTTGTTTAGCACATGGGTGTCTCCGAGCAAAGGTCCCACCATTACCCATGGGGGACCTCGAGTGCCTACTCTGGGAAGGCTCTATTGAGCAACCATTGATCATTCGACATTGGAGCCACATCTAGCCCCTCTCTTTTGCACATACAGCTTCAAGAATTACACATTCATGTTTGACGGTTTGAGAGGAGGAGGTAGTTCTTAGCATTTCAGCTAGGAAACTGGTGGAGGGATCATCCTTTCACCTTGTGATTTCATTTCAGTCTTCCGAGATCAATATGTCTACATTGGGCATCAGGCCATCATTTCTACATCTCCATGCAGCAACAATCCCTGCAGGAATTATGCATTCCAACAGTGTAGATCCAAGGGTGGAAGGAAGTTCCAAGTATTTCAGCTTGGAATTCTGTGAGGGGTCTTTCCCTAACTTTGGAGAGATAATTCCCATGAGTTGTGAGCTGATTTGTATCATCTAGCAGCAAGCTATAGCTTCAGCCTCCTTGACAGCGTAATCCAGTCCAATAGTTGTGTAGTTTGCAGCTCCAACTTGAGAGGAGAAAGGAGGAGCTATATCTCAAGCTTCTAGCTTGGGAATCTAGAGAAAGGATCAAGCCTTCAAGCATTGAGCTTATAGTGTATTATTGCAACCATATTATTTTCAGTAAATGCCACAGATCTGCATACCCAACAGTTATGTATTGCAGGCCCTAGGAGGGTGATTTTCCAAAGTGTTCCAATCTGGAAATCCTTTCTGGGTTATCTTGGGTTTTCATCATAGAGCCTGAATCTGAAATCTCGACATCATCTGAGCTCCGGAACAACCTTATATACAAATTATTTTTTATAGATAAATATCTTTCGGATTAATCACATCATATGGATTAGGTCGATGTTTCGAACCATCTAATGTGGTTCATCCTCAGAACAAGGTGAAGAAAGAAACAGATCACATTGAATAAATAGTAGGGATGTGTCATTGCCCAGAAAAAGTTGTTGAAACTAGCCGTTAGAAACTAGCTGATATTTGACTAGTTCGTTAATAGGGTAAAATATTAATAGTTTTTAAGATTTTAAGGACCGTTAACCCATAATAATTTAGAATTTAATAATTTAATAAAATGATTAAATTCTAGTTATTATAATAAGCTAAGAAGAGTAAATCTTAAAATTTTTAGGATTTTTTATTTCAAGAATTTAGGAGATAATATTGCAAGTCAATAAATAATAATATAAAATGAATAATAAAGTAAAAATATTTTTAATAAAATAAAATAAAAATGAATAAATAAATTAAAATATTAAGCCTAACTAGTCATTAGAAAGTTAGTTAGTTTAGAATTTTTTTAAGAATAAATCATTTAAAATAAGTTTATTGAAAATTTAATTAAATTACAAAATAGGTAGGGGAGATTTATTTATTTATTTACTTTTTTAGAATGAATACATAAAATAAATGAATAAATAAAATTAATGAATTAATTAGGTAAAAATATATAATAATGAATTAATTAGGTATTAAAAGAAAAGAAAAAACCTAGCGAGAGCCGGGGTCCAGCTCTTACTTAATTTCCAACCATCATCACGGTTGAGATTCTTAGCATGCCGTTCAATTTTGATCGCCTCCCTTAATTTCTTATGGTAGAAGTGATCTACTTTGGAAACGACTTTGGAATCCTCAATACAAACATGGTGACAAGATTTTTCCACATGCTCAACAAGAGCTGAGGTACGAGACCGATTATGTTTAATATCCGCAGTACGTTCCCAGATCCTCTGCCTAATGGATCGACTTGTTTCACCAATACAGGGAGTACCACATGAACAAGGAATTATGTAAACCCCTTTCATGTCCTTAGGGTCGATAGGGTCCTTAACAGACCCAAGAGAATTTCTAATAGTGCAGAGAGGTTTGAAAGAAGCAGAGATATTATATCTTCTATGGACATGAGAAATCTTGTCCGTTGTCCCCTGGATAAACGGAAGATGGACCTTGGAAATAGGATCCACTCGATTAGACTTTCCATTGAAACGCTTAAATGCATTTCGAAAAGCCTTGAGACCCTGAGATCTACTGTAACCATTATTTTCAAAAACTTCAAGAAGATGGGACTTCTCCGATTCCAAGGAGCTTTCGTTAGAAATTCTAAGAGCACGAGTCGCACGGGTGCATAAGACACCAAATTTCTGAGTAGGAAAATGAAGGGATCCAGCATGAAGGTATTGTTCCGTGTGAGTCTTATTGCGAAAAAATCGCTGAGAAATGGAACCATCCTCATTCCTAGAGAGAAGGATATCAAGGAAAGGAAGGCAACCATCAACCTCCACTTCCATCGTGAACTTGATGGAATCAAAAAGCGAGTTTAGGTGCCCAAGGAATAGATCTAATTTCTCCCGACCATGGGGCTAGATGACACAAGTATCATCCATGAACCTATTCCACTTCCTAGGGTGGAATTCTTCACCTTGTCCCGAGGATGAAGCACATTAAATGGTTCGAAACGTCGACCTAATCCTAATGATGTGATTAATCCGAAAGATATTTTTCTACATTATGGATCACAAAAGTCTTAGATCTAACACATTATTTTTTAGTCGGTAATTGCTGTCCCAACATTTCTAGTAGGGACAACGCAATATAGCCTCCAATAGATCAGCAGTTACACAATGCCTTCATTGAGAGGATTTGAGGGTCACTCTAGCCACCTCTGTCGGCTTGAGCGTCGCTATTTTTTAGCACTGTTGTACATTGTATTCCACCTCCTGTTTAATAAAATTATTCAAATATTCTATCTATTTTGATGGTGTTTGCAATTTATTTTTATGTTGCTATAGTTTCTAGCTATTGTGTTTTGTATTACTGTCTTTTCCTATTTTGGGATATTAATTGGTATCAGAGCATGATCTTTGGTTCAACTTGTGGGCAATAAATTTTATGACATCAGAAGAAGAAGCATAAAGTTGAGATAGAAAATGGCGGAGGGATTAATTTTTGCCACACTTCTCTTTAGATCTATGCATGATCTCTCCAAGGAGGTCAAATAAATGAGAAGGGAGAGGTGAAAAGATACCTCAAGAAGGTTTCAAAATGAGGAAGGTCCAAGCACTTCCTATCAGCAGCAGAAGAGACCGACAATGCAGAGAGCTCCACAACACTCTACTATGTCCACTTTATTTGAAGAAGGATATGAAGGGCATGGAGATGGAGGATTCTTAGAGCATGACACTATGATTAATTATCTTGCAGAGTAAAAATTTCAGTTTAGAGAATTCGAGGAGAATCTAACTCTCCAACAGTTTTTCTAGATCAAATAAAACCAGATATCCCGCAACAGCAATAGAAGAAGAAGGCACATACAAAATAGATTCTTCTTGCCTACATTTGGTGGATCATTCACAAGCACAAAAAAGTCTTGGATGAAGGAGTTAGATGATTTCTTCCAGCTACACCTAATAGCAGAAAGAGAGGTTGTTGAGATTGCAGCGCTACACCTTGAGAGTGGAGCAAAGGATTGGTGGTTCAGCCATATAAAACATGAAAGAGTGATTTCTTATGCATACTTCACTCAAAGGATGATAAAGAATTTTTATAGAAGAAAACTGGAGGTAATTCCCATTGATACATTTCCCGACATTGATGAGAAATCACATGAGGAGCCAAGGGAAGATGTCAGCACTATCACTCCGGAAGAGGAGCAACTACCACCACCACCATTTGCAGAAGTACTTGCATTAGTAGAAGGAGCACTTGCATCTTTGCAAGATGGTCCTGAACCTTTGACATCGAGAGTCCCATGTATGATTGAGAAGATGCATAAGGAGGAGGGGGCAGATACTAACGCTCGTGCAACAACATAGGAGCACTCATCACCATCACCAGCAGTTGGAGAAGCCATTTCACTGGTTGGAGGAACTCTTGTAGATTTGCAAGATGTTCCCGAGTATTAGTTGATCCATGGTTTGAAAATATTTCCATTCCCTATTATTTCAACACCTCAGCTTGAGATTTGTGGTGTCATGCCATCAGGGCAAGTGCATAACCAAGGATTAGAGCACCTTGTTGATTTGGAGCAACATACTATCACTTTGTGGAGCTGCACACAACACTTTGTGTTGGACTGTGGAGTTTTAGAGGATGAGATTAGCATACTCCTAATGTAGGGGAGCTATACAATAGCTTTCGAGAGTTGGAGGTTATTGTTGCATGAACTGTTGTATTCTATTTACAACAAAGAGATATTGGCCATTATGCATTCATTAGTAAAATTCTGGCAGTTCTTGATTGATAGTAGATTTCAGGTGAAGACCAACCACCATGGTCTTTGACATCATTTTGAGGAGAAGCAACAGCTGCATGAGAGGCGTCAACGGTGGATCAGTATAATGCAGGACTATGAGTTCAACATTGTGTATGGAGAGGGCCATGAGACAATAGATGCACTATCATGGAGATCGGAAACGCTGTCATTGAGGAGCAGTGATGATTTGGGGGCCCAATTATTCTTGGATAATTTTGATGACCACTTCACTTATGAAGCATTGGGTGGGCAGATGGTAGATGATAGACATCTTGTGATGGATGACATATTCCATTATCGGGATAGAGCCTTCTTGATGCGCATCTCACAACTCAATGGGAAGCTTCTGCCTACAACATATTCAGAACCTCATAGGTTCTGTTGGGCCATCGGTGAGAGGTTCTCATGGAGAGACCTCAAGGAGGATGCACTTCAACATATCATGGAGTGCAAATATTGTCATTGGATTGGGGAGGATGGTATTCTCCATTGGGTGGATACCAAACCCCAAACCTGCATAGCTTTTAGTTCAATCCAGTGCGCATGCGCACTGTATTCCACTGTAAACTGCGCACTGCCAGAAATATTTTGAAAAAATTAAATTTCTCTTTTTTAGAGCCAGATAACCCGATTCTTCAAGTTTTCCATGATCCATTTACAGTCTCGTTAATATTTGTTAAGCTAATTGGGTGTTTTGAGTTTATTTTTTGAGAAATTCTTAATTTGATTTCCTTTGGTCCTTACTTGGAGGTTTGTCTCAGTTTCTTAACAATTTTTTCATCCTTTTGCTTTTGTTTTTGCAAAAAAAAATTCCCCCTCATTCGCCTAAATTGTGTTTGAGTGTTAATTGCCTTTTAGTGTTTTTACTTTTGACCTTTGGAATTCTCACCCAATTTTCTTTACTTACACTTGATTGGTTCTTTAGATTACATTGGAATCATCTTGTGTCTGAGAATTCTCTTGCATAGATCACATTTGCATAATTAAAATTCTCATTTTCAGAATATGAACAAAAAATGTGCCTAGATTACATTTGCATATTTTTCAAGTGAATTGTGCATAGCTTACAGTTGCATAGTTTACATTCTGGAAAAAATCAATTGTAGATTTAGATTAGTTTCTTTGATTTGAATTTACATGTTTTTATGCTTGTTTTAAAAACATAAAAACAAAAAATTGGAATTGATTAGCATTATTTTTTCTTAATGAAATTTTTGCATTAGAGAATTTGTTATATTTTCTCTTATTTATAAATATTTGCATTGTTGGAAGTGACTGGAAACTCTCTCCTTACTTTAGTTAGGATTCATTGAATTGAAAATATTACATTATCATATTCAATTGCATTCAGTTTTGGGTCAAGTCATAACACCATTGGTTTCATATCCATTTACCCTTTGAGTAATAACAACAAATAACACAACGCTAAATAAAATTCATCTAATTTTTTTTACATTTTCTAGGGCTCTTTCCACCAATCTAGCTTAGGCTAGGGTTTTGGAAAAGGTTGTAGTTAACGTTCCAAAGTAGATAAAACAAACAATAGTATCTTGCGGTAAGGAAAAATTCCAATTGTTGTAATTGTGCTATGGGAAGCTCTTCTTAAAAGAGTCAAACATGAGGTCATGTTGGACCCAGTGAGGTAATTGTACCTACTTCATTGGTGAAGATAGAATACGTGCACTTAATACAAACGGTAAACCTTGGATTAACGATTGTCGAGGAGCCTGGGCTCACTTGTTAGCAAATATCCGATTCACCATGTCGAGGAGCTTTCAAGGGGATTGAGCTTGATACTTTGTCCTTGCATGTATATCGGATCGTAGAATGTTCCCCCAGGTGAAATTGTCTCAGTTGGTGACCTTAGTGGCCATAATATTTAGGTTTTTTCCCAAGGTGACGGTGGAGGGAAGGTCCCATTGTACCTGGAGCAGATGTTGACTAGACTCACTTGAACTTTTCAGAGGGTATTCTTCACTTCGAGATGGCATAGTGGAGATACTTGCACCTGACTGTTTCATTAAGCAAGTTGTTAGGGTAACTATTCTAACTGCTAGTTTCACATTGATCTCTGCGACGTTGGATTCCATCACCAACTAGTGATTTCATTGTGAAAAAAAACTATTTGTGTGTGGTTTGAATCCTAGATTTGGTAATGCGTGTTCAATTGCTTGTTTTTTTTAGAGACCTTAAGCGTGGATTGTGAATTTTAATTGTTAATATTTTTGAATTGTTAATAAAATTCACTAAAGTTGAATCTAATGACAACAGTTCTAGAATTTACCAACCAAGGAACCCCTCTTAACGATAATCCTAATACTTTTCCTTGCTTTGGAAATGTTGTTCCTCCTTATATGGCTACATTGTAATTACCTGGATTTACCATAGGTTTAATGGTATGGTTATTTTCAACTTCGTTGGCCTCAAATACCCAAATTGTTCCACCTGAACCAGATGATTTACCTCAACAGAGTTCACCATCTCAACATCACCAACCTCATGTTGATCCTTTAGCTTCTTTGCCCAACATATTTTCTTCCCTTTCTTCTTCTTCGCTTGGTAAAATCCTTGATGCTAGTAACCAAGTGACTAAGAATAAGAATAAAGGGAAGAAGAAGAAGAAGTAAGATAAGGAAGAAGTCAACCAACCAACCATGGCTATAAGTGTTAGTAATGTTGAGGAAACATCCAACATGCATCGCAAACCCAAATACCCTTGCAATATTTGTAAGGGTGACCACTTCCTTATCAATTGTTCTGGTATTCCAAAGGTCTTGGAAGTATGGAAGGAAAAATCTCATCAACTTACTCTTGATCCATCAACCAGTGATAGTCAGGTTCCTGGGAAAAAGGGTAAAGTTAGGTTTCTTTGTAGGTTATGCAAAGGGAGTCATCAAACTCACATTTTCCCTCACATGGATGAAGCCTCAAAATTGTTGGAAAACCTTACTGTTCCAACTGGTTACCATAAAATTTCTCCCAACTTGCCGTCAACTGACAAAGTGATTGATCTAATTCCAAGTACTGTCAATCCCGCTCTTCCAATGAATATTGAAACTCATATCACTCAGGTTGATGATCCATTAGTTGATCAAGTGGTCGTCTTGATTTAACATCCGGTCGATGCCACTCTCCATGTAGAGAGTGAAATTCATACCCTTCAGGTTCTTTTTGTTACATCAGATTCTTCTACGTCAGGGGGCATTTCACCTGTTTCTTCATAACCCCCTTCAAGTACTGAGGTATTTTCCTCTGATTGGAATAGAATGACAGAACCTCGTATTCCTTCCTCCATCCCTTTCCAAATCATTGAGAAGGTTTGTCGTAAGAATGTGAGTCGCACAAATGTAGATGAAGGTGCTTCTGTTAGTATTTTATCCTCAACTTCTTGGCAAGATTGGGTTCCCCTCATCTTGTGCCTGTTACACAGAATATGTCAGATTTTAACAGAACCATTAGTGAACATTTATGGATCCTTCCTAAGTTTCCTATTACCTTGGAAGGTAAAACTATCTGTATTGATGTTATGGTAGTCCGAGGCCCCTTGGATTTCAATTTGCTTCTTGGGAGAGACTATGTCTATGCAATGAAAGTTGTCATATTGATACTCTTTTGCGTGATGTCTTTCCCTCACAATGGAAACATTGTGACTGTAGACCATTTTTCATTTGTTAGTCTTGATTCGACTACCAATAATATGACACCCTTGAATTTTCCTTGTACGGAAGTGGTATCTACCTCGCCACCGGTTAATTATGTGGCAACCAGTCCCATGATTTTAGTTACCGATGCAAGCGAGCCTCTCACTGTTTGCTCGAATTCCTTTGAATTAGATCTGGTAATTGACATGGTGAACCCAACGGGGGTATTTGAACATGATGTTCTTAACCCTATTGAGTCCCTTGACATGTGTGCCTTCCTGAGAACTATTCTTCCATTTGATGAATGCCCCTTGGAAGCCATGATCGATCTGTGTCCCTTGACATGTGTTTCTTCCAGTTGGAAGCCATGATCAAGGTTCCCACAAGGATGGTTCTTTTACTGTTTCAACCACATTAAAAAATGAAACATGTATATGAGCATAGTTCCTTTTCTTGTGTCAAGCTCGTTAAAATATGAAACAAATTTCTATGAGCATAGTTATTTTCATGTGTTAATCTCGCTAAAAAATGAAACAAATCCTCTCCTAATTGAGTCGAGTCTTTGATTAGATATCGTAAGTGTTAAGTCGAGTCTTTCATATGATCTCGTAAATGAACCTTCATTCTATCCAACTATTAGTAACCAGTAGTCTACTTAGGTGAATGAAATGAAGCTTGGGGGGCATGTGCGCTTGCAGGTTACGCTTGGGGAGCATTGAAACTTATCTCAAGCATGATTTTTCCTTTGTTTCAAGCTTGTGTAAAAATGAAACAAACCTATCTCAAGCACAATTTTCTCTGTTTCAAGCATGTGTAAAAATGAAACCACTTTCAAGCATAATTTTCCTTTGTTTCAAGCTTGTATAAAAATGAAACCTATCTCAAGCACATTTTTCTCTCTGTTTCAAGCTTGTATAAAATGAAATCTATCTTGAGTCCATTTCATTTATTATTTTAAAGACTCATTAAACTCATGAAAATACCGAGATTATTTTGCTATCTTTCATTCTTGTAAAACACATGAAAATGCCGAGTTATTTCCGTCTTTTCATGCTCATAAATTAAATTGAAAGTCGGCCATATGAGTACACTTTTATCACTTTTTTGAACTTGTTTAAACTTAAAAAAAATCGAAACCCTGGAGTCCTCTTTTAAGCCCTTTTCAGACTTTTGAAACATGAAAATATCGCCGATTACTTGACTATTCGAACTCGTTAAAGTAAATGAATAGTTGTCATTTCAGTATAAGTTTACCCCTTTTCTAGACTGAAATGGAATAATTACGAAAAAGGTGTATGCTGACTAATCATGGTCAATAGAGTTCTCTTCTGCATTATTTTATCCCTTTTTAGGTTCGAGAGACTAAATTTATGAAAAATAACAAACCATGGAGTTTACTTATGTTTTTCTTCTGACTCCCTAAAATTGAAAAACATTGAGTTTCTCCTATACTGGACTCGTTAAAATTTAACAGTAAAGGACCTGTCGATTACAAACAGGACTGGACCACTCCTTCTTAGGGTTCGATTTTAATACTAAGATGGACTCATCCTAAGGATCAACTTACACAAACAAGCAAATTTTATCCTCCTCAATCTTGACAAAAATAAATAGGTACTTGCCAACAATGATGGGGGAAAAAGAGAGAAAAAGAATCCAATTGTCACCCTTGTTTAAAAAGTAACATGCCACTCTTGAACATGACACTTTGTCACACTTGTACCTAGGTTGGGAAATCCTTTGTCTAAAAGTTAATCAAACCACATTTAAAGTCTTCAGCTGGTTTCTGGGTATTAGCTTTAGGTCAAATGCTCACAAGCCATCTGCAGTGTCGTCATGTGTTCAAGAGAGAGTTCAAATAAACAATTCATTGCAAACATTTGTCTCCATTCACATTGACCATCCTTGAGTCATTCCTTGCAAAATATTTCTTCAAAATTTGATCTAATGGTTTCGTGTCGTGGGATTTCCTACGACAGATCACTTTCTATCGATGTCAGCTCATCATCTAGAAAGTTTATTTAGAATCCTATCAGTACCTTGGGATCTGCATGCCCTAATGGTAGGTTTCTCGCCTTCGACGATAGGTTGCATCATTGACCTTAGATCAAACAATTTTATGAGTGTTCGATTGAAAATCATTCATTCATGCTTCATAGATTGTATTGGAGTACTTTGAGAGCCATTTTCATTATTGGTGGTTTCTCTCACAGTTGTTAACGATTCACATCATTCATCGGTAATCAAATGGTTTCTACCATGTTCAACTTCGACACAATTAATCGCATGGATATATTCGTACTAGTTCAGGAAGTGAAAATCAAGACCCTGGATCTAGTTTCCACCATCCAGGCTGTGAGGAGTTTTATAATTCATTATACAATAAACTATTCATGACAGATGGTTGCGCCCATACTGTGTCTAATTTTGATGTAATATTGAAACCATATTTGTACCAGAACAATTAGTTAGTTTTGATATGAATATGGGAATGCCTACCTTAGCGATGATATATCTATATATGTGTGTGTGTGTGTGTTTGCATTAAATGTTTTTACAGGTTTTCGACTGGTGTCTCCAATCTAATCCTCAGAATGATAAAGCACTTCACTCTTTAGAATAACCTCAGACTTCGCACTTTAGGGGGAAATATGTTACACGTCATTTTGTCACCATGACATTTAACTATTCATATGAGTCTATCACCACCTATATCATGTTCCCTTAGAGGTCAAAAACACCAATTTTCCTAAATAAAGTCTTGGAATTGGAGAAAATATCTGTAAAACCCTTAAAATTCTACTTGCGTGGTGTTTCTAGCCTTTCCTTGTGCATGCATTGCTATTATGTCCATAAACTGCGGAAACTCCCGCACTTTTTGCCACTATTACCTGCGCACCCCCGTGAAAATCAAATTCAAGGAAAAAACTAAATTCTAGAAGCCTATCTGGTCGAATATTCTCCCAACTGAAAGCTTCTAGAGTCGCGATCAGTTCGAGATTTATCCCTCCAATCATGGAGCTTATCCCTTGGTCCATGGATCTCAAATCCCTTCATAAGAGGAATCCATCCCCCTCTTTGTGGAACTGAAAATACCTCCATTTCCCTATAAATTGAGCTCAAGTTTCAGTTTCAAGGGTAGATACTGAAGTAGATTCTACACACATGGTAGATTGTGGACTGTAGATGCTGAAGATAATTCAAAAGAGTGCATACTTTCTACACTAGTGAGTTCTTGTTGGCATGAGAATGATTACACCCTTGTGTCTATAAATCCATGCTAGTATTCAGAGAGGAAGGCTTATTAGACTGAAGGTGAAATATTGTTCAAGACCTCGGGAGAAATTTGTACGATATCAAGGCATCAGGTTGTAAGATTACTCTTTTTATTCAAGATAACACATATGGATCTCTTTTTCTCATTGATTTGTTCTTATGCTTATTGAAATAACATCAATACTTAGACTCCTTGATCACTAAGTTGGATTAGCTTTTCTTGATTATTATATGTTGCAGATTCTTTGATCCTTTGTCTTGTCTTTGATTACAGGTTCTACTTATTGGAGAAACCACTTTGGAGTGACGGGATAAAAGAATGCATCGAACGTTTTGATTTCAAGGTAGGGGCATGTCCTCTTTAATTTCTTATAATAATTATGAAATTTAATTAATCTAGAGGAAAATGTTTCCAACTGGATGTTTTTTTCTAGCTACTCGCTGAGTACTAGGGAGATCGCTCTTGTCCGCAAGAGGGATTAATCTGCATAACAAAGGCTGTTGAGATTGCAGCACTGCACCTTGATGGTGGAGCAAAGGATTGGTGGTTCAACCATATAAAACATGCAAGAGTGATAGCTTATGCAAACTTCAATCAAAGGATGATAAAGAAGTTTGATACAAGAAAACTAGAGGTAATTCCCATTGATACATTTCCCGACATTGATGAGAAAGCACATGAGGAGCCGAGGGAAGATGTAACACTACCACTCCTGAAGAGGACCAACTACCACCACCACCAGTTGCAGAATTACTTGCATCATAAGAAGGAGAAATTTAATCTTTGCAATATGGTCCTGAACCTTTGACATCGAGAGTCCCATGCATGATTCAGAAGATGCATGAGGAGGAGGAGGCAGATACCAGAACTCGTGCAACAGCAGAGGAGCACTCATCACCATCACTAGCAGTTGGAGAAGCCATTGCATCGGTTGGAGGAACTCTTTTAGCTTTGCAAGATGTTCCCAAGTATCAACTAATCCAAGGTTTGAAAAAATTATCATTCCCTATCATTTCAACACCTCAGCTTGAGATTTGTGGGGTCATGCCATCAGGGCAAGTGCATAAACAAGGATTAGAGCACCTTGCTGATTTGGAGCAGCAGACTATCACTGCGTAGAGGACCCTTGACTTGTTCAAGGAGGAGATGTATAGCTATCCCAATGTTTCATTTTGGAGTTGCACATAGCACATTGTGTTGGGGTGTGGAGTTTCAGAGGATGATATTAGCATATTCGTAATGGAGGGGAGCTATACAATAGCTTTCGAGAGTTAGAGGTTACTGTCGCATGAATTGTCGTATTCTATTTATGACAAAGAGATATTGGCCATTATGCATTCATTGGTCAAATTCCGACAGTTCTTGATTGACAGTAGATTTCAGGTGAAGACCAAACGCCATGGTCTCTGGCATCATTTTGAGGAGGAACAATAGCTGCATGAGAGGCAGCAACAGTGGATCAGTACAATGCAGGAATATGAGTTCAACATTGTGTATGGAGAGGGCCATGAGACAACAGAGGCACTATCATGGAGATCAACAACGCTGTCACTGAGGAGCAGTGATGATTTGGGGGCCTAATTATTCTTTGAGCATTCCGATGACTGCTTCACTTATGAAGCATTGGGTGGGAAGATGGTTGAAGATAGATATATTGTGATGGATGACATATTCCATTATCAGGATAGAGCCTTCTTGATGAGCATCTCACAACTCAGTGGGAAGCTTCTGCCTACAACATATTTAGAACCTCATAGGTTCTATTGGGTTGTTGGTGAGAGGTTCTCATGGAGAGAACTCAAGGAGGATGCACTTCAACATATCATGGAGTGCTAATATTCTCATCAGATTGGGGAGGTTGGTATTCTCCATTGGGTGGATACCAAGTTGGAGCATGATAGGAGTCATCACCCACTGTTGGATGGATGGGTGAGGATGATGAAAAAGTGGTTGGAAGGCTACTTGTAGATATATGACACAAGGCAACAAGAAGCATGGTTGTGATGGTTTCTCTTGGGTGAGTATGGTTACTACTCGACATTTCACATTTTTATGATCCATGCCTTGCATAGTACTGGTGTGATGCAGCAGCAGGAGGCATGGCTGCGCTGGTTACTCTTGAGGGAGTTTGGTCATCACATGACATATGACATGTCAATGTATGTGTCATTGTTTGGGACATTACATAACACTCACATGATGTGGAAGTAGGGAGCTTGTTTATGTTGGTCTGATGTGACATTCTAAATGTCAATCAATATATTGTTGCTCTATGATTTGGATCATGATAATGTGAGGTGGAAAAAAGAGTCCTTATTGCTTTGGTTACTCTTGGGAGAATATGGGCTGACATTCTCCCATACCTTGCATGATGATGATGTAGGACAGTAAAAGGAGGCCTTATTGCGTTGGCTTCTATTAGGAGAGTATGGCCACCATACTTGGTATGACGATGAGGTGGTATGGTAGCAAGATGCATTGCTGTGGTGGTTGTTATTGAGAGAGTATGGCCTGACATTTCACATGTCAACCCATATGTCTCTATTTCCTATTTTGCACAGTGTTGAGATGATGCTTGAAGAAGGCAGGGCCAACATGGCCAAGGATGGGAGCATGGAAAGATAAATTTTACTCCATGAAGCATGGGTTGGAGAGATAGTTCATGAGTTGGGACTTTCCTTTTGGGGAAGGAACCAAATCACTTCATATATCTCATGCAGAGAAGAGGCTCTGGGACAACATATCGTTTCCACTTGGATGATCATTGATAAGGAGAGGTATCTAACTACATAGTTGGATGTCATACTAGACATACTAGAGAGGAAGCTATGGAGCTGGGCATTCATTACGCATTGGAGCATATGGGGAGACCTTCCATATGAGGATGGAATTTGGAGGGAGATGCATTGCTGCAACATTCACTTTTGCAGTTGCTTGAGGACAAGCAACATTTTGGCGGGGAGGACTATTATATTCCCAATTTTCCATCAGTTAATTGGAATCTTAGAGTTCTTACATTTCTTCATAAGTTAAGTAAATAAAAGGGTGGAGGGACCCATAAACCCCATAAATGAATAAAATCCACTTTTGTTGTGTGATTGTGGGTTATTTAGATGGTAGATTTGCATTATGGAGTAGTGGGGCAGCTTATTAATGAAGGAAGAGTGGAGATCATGGAGAATAATTAGGGAGATGATGGAGATAGTGGAGGAGTAAAATTAATATCATAGAGAAATAATGATGCAGTGACGAAGGAAGTGGTGCATTAAATGCACACATGATAGAGGAGTGGAAAGTAAATGCAGAGATGATGGAGATCATGGAGAGACGATGCAATCTTCATGGAGGCTAGTAGCCACATGTGCAGTGCAGTTATGAGGTGGGCCAAGGCTAGGGAAGTCTCACAACCATATAAGGAAGATGAGGGTAGCAAAGAAAATCAGTCTGGAAATTTGATATTGTATTGTCGTTTGAAATTTCTTTGCACGCTTCAGCTGTTTAGCTAAGTCTGCTCTGTTGTTTAGCACATGGGTGTCTCTTAGCAGAGATCCCACCCTAACCCACGGGGGACTTCGAGTGCCTACTCTGGGAAGGTTCTATTGAGTAGCCATTCATCATGCAACATTGGTGCCACATTCAGCCTCTCTGTTCGACACATACAACTTCAGGAATTATGCATTCCTGCTTTAGGGTTTGAGAGGAGGAGGTAGTTCTTATCATTTCAGCTAGGAAATCGGTGGAGGGATAATCCTTTATCCTTGTGCTTTAATTTCAGTCTTCCAAGGTCAATATTTCTACATCAGGCATCATGTCGTCATTTCTACACCTCCATGCAGCAGTAGTCCCTGTAGGAATTACACATTCTAGGAGTGTAGATCCAAGGGAGGAAGGAAGTTCTGAGTATTTCAGCTTGGAATCCTCTGAGGGGTCCTTCCCTCACTTTGGAGAGATCATTCCCATGAGATGTGAGAATATTTTCATCATCTAGCAGTAGGCTACAACTTCAGCCTCCTTGACAACGCAATCTAGTCTAGCAGTTGTGCAGTTTACAGCTGCAACTTGAGAGGAGAAAGAATGAGCTAGATCTCAAGCTTCTAGCTTGGGAATCTAGAGAAGGGATCAACCCTTCAAGCATTGAGATGATTGTGTATTATTGCAACCATATTATTTTCAGTTCCTGCCACAAATATGCATACCCAACAGTTATGTATTGTAGGCCCTAGGAGGGTGATTTTCCAAAGTGTGCCAATATGGAAATCCTTTTTGTGTTATCTTGGGTTTTCATCATAGAGCCTAGATCTGAAACCCTAAAATCATCTGAGCTTTAGAACAACCTGATCCACACATTCATTTTTAGCTGACAGTTGTAGTCCCAACATTTCCAGTAGGGACAACACAGTGTATCCTCCAACAGATCAATAGTTACGTAGTGCCTTCATTAAGAGGACTTGAGGGTCACTCTAGCCACCTCTATCAGCTCGACTGTTTCTATTTTTTAGCACTGTTGCACATTGTATTCCACCTCCTGTTTAATAAAATGATTCAGCTATTTTGTCTATTTTGATTTTGTTTATAGTTTATTTGTACATTGCTGTATTTTCCAGCTATTTTGTTTTGTATTACTGTCTTTTCCTATTTTGGGATATTTCATCACGATATGCACCTCCAATCACCCTATGCATGAGATAATAACTCTTACTGCAACATCACAAGGGAATAATCACTCTCCAAATCCAACGATTACCTATTTCATATGAGCGGGTAAATATATAGAAGAGTGGGGTAAGTTGGAAGTTCTTGTCCAATTACCATTCTAAGGTTTCATATCCACCTTTGATGGACGGATAAGATCAAAGGATAAGTGGTGAGAACTCCAAAGTAGGGTAGGATAGGATGTGAATGTCAATCCAAGGTAAGTAGTTGATACAACTTATGGAAACCCCTAAAAGGTGAAGCTTCTGGAATCTTGATCATTCTCCTGGAATTATAGAACCAACGCAGGTGCGAAGGATAACAACCTCCTGATGGGCCTCTAAATTAGAAAAAAATTAAGGCCCATATAACCTTTGTTAGGCACATAAAATATTTATTAAATCTCTCATTCTACACTTAATAATGTTTTTTTTAAGCTTTAATATGTTCTTAGGAAGGTTTAGAGATAATTGCATATTTTTGCCTAATATTAGTTATTTTTGAAGGATATTGTGAGAATATTGGGAAAATTATGAATATTTAGAGAAGATAATTTAGGTAATTGCTCCCTACTACTGGAAGATCAATATTGGAGAATAAATGAACAAAATTTCATGAAATTATTGAGAAAATCTCCAGTAATTCTGGAACTCCAATGATTCGGAAAATCTAGGAATGTGTTCCCTGTCATTCAATGCAGATTCCTAGTGTTGATAACCAGATCCACTATTTGAGGGAATTTGGAGGGGAAATATTCCTCCTTTGAAGGAGAATGCTTCCTCATCATTTTGTATAAGTAAAAATTCGAATTTACCTCCAGGGGCATGTATTGTTTAGTCTTATTGTGGAGAAAACTTGTTGTTTAGTAGCTTCACTTTCTTTTCTTGCATGGATGTACTTGGACTGATTCAATAACGAAGATTGATGCCATTTTTAGCTTCTAAGGCTTGTTTTATTCCATAATAATTTGAGTCTCCTTGGGTTTTTCCATCCCACGAGCCTCAAAGCCCTCTTGCACAATTTCTTTATGTTCTTTTCACTTCTTATTCACATGCATCTCTCATTTCTGTTTTGCATATTTTTGTATTTAGTATTGTTTCTTTTCTTGTTGTAGAATTGCATTAAAAGTTTGAAGTGAGTTCTTTTGCAGGTTTTTTGTAGATTCAAAATAATTATTCATCCTTGGAATAACTTTGGAAGGTCATCTTAATCATTAAGCTACCTGGATTTGGATACTAGTTCACAAATTTTAGATTTCTAGAAATGCCTTGTAGCGAAATAGTAGTAAATTTCTATTACTTTTTAGAATGGGTTAATGAGCTTCATTTGAATTTATTTCAATTGGATTAGGTCATAATAATTTTAAATTTAATAAAAAAATTTACCCCATTACATTCTCACTTGATTAGGTTAGGAATTTGATAGATTAACTATCTCACTAGTTCTTGAATTTCGAAATTTAGAGTAGTAATTTTCTGTTATTTTTTAGCACGTGTGAACATGGTTATTTTGGAGTGATTACACTTGGAATGGAGACCTAAGACATAATAATTAGTAAAAAAAATTGTCCCATCCCATTTTCATTTGATTTACTTAGTCATTCGGTGATTTATCTCCAAAATAGAACTTATTGTAGCAAAAACAAAACATCCTGTAGCACTCTTGTAGCACGTGTAAACTTGACCACCAGATTTGCTCCCAAGGTTGGTTTTTGTCTCTTAGGCTTAAATCATGACCCCTAAGATCTAAATCCATGATTGAGGAAGAATAAACACCACTTAGGACACACATTTTCACAAAGTAGATTAGGCTTGTTTATTTGAATTCATGCTCTTAGGATTTCAATTACATTTTGTTGTTCTTGCCTAGGATTAATTTCTTTTCAAAGAAACACTTCCATTTATACAATAAATTTAGGCTTTGATTTCATGACATTCACTCCATTACATCATATCAAAAAAAGAAGAACACATTTTATGCTGCACATACACTGCCAATACCTCTTAAGTTGGTACGACCCCGTGTTGATAATTAAAGTTGGTAGCATTGGTAGTTGCAACATTCTTGTTGCAATACTGAGGCTCATCACTTTTTGGCATTGTTTTCGGGGAGGTGTCAAAGTATGCATTGTTTTCTTCCCTAGTTGATTCATTTATTTTACTTTATGAAAATACAAAAAATTGCATTAGGCATATTTCATTTCAAATACAAAAAAAATCATTACATTAGCATTCTTTAAAAAAAAATTAAAATAGTTCTCCAACACCAACAACCCCCCGAATTGATCGCGTGATGAAGTAAGAGCCACGTCACCATCCACTTTTGCAAGTAGAAGAAGAAGAGGTGGCAGAGAAGTTAGAAGAAATGGATGGAGACGATGACAATGAAGAAGAACCTATTGGGTTTCCCATTCAAGATATTGATATCAATGTGTGTATGAAGAGAATCCCTCCATCTTCCCTTCCCAACTTCCATGGTATGAGGTCAAAGAATCCATAAAACTTTCTCTTTGAAATTGAAAGACTTTTTAGATCTTATGGCTACTTATCACACACTCAAGAATTGAGATTGTTTCATGCAAAAGTGAAGGATAGAGCTCTTAAATGGTTCATGAGTTTGGGTACTAATTCAATAAGGTCATGGAATGACATGCAAATGATATTTCTACAAAAATATAAAGACCATGATCTTAAGGAAACAATATCTAGAATGAATAAAAGAGAATATGAGAGCCTTGAGGATATAATAGATAGGTTCATGTTTAATGTTAAGAGGGAAAAATTACAATCTTTAGGATTTGACACTCTAAAAACCCTTTTACTTAGAACAATTAGGGATGAGTGGATTGATTTCCTTGATCTCATGAGTAAAGGAGATGTATACAAATTATCATTTGAAGAAATTTGTGAAACATGCAAGAACATATCAAGAGGAAGGGAAAGAGTAAGTAAATCGACATCAACATTAGTAAGTCAAGATGAACTTGGAAATTTGCTTGATAACTTTAAAACATAAATTCTTAGCAATCTAAGTGAACACGTAGAAATGTTAAGAATGCAAAATGAGCAAAAAAGAGATTATGATTTATGTGTTATCCATGCAGAATCATATGCTACTAAATATTGTCCATCATTACCAAGGTTGAAGTAATTGCAGCAATAGGACAATGGAGCAAGTTAATCAGTACCAAAGACTATATGTTATGTAGCTCCAAGAAGACCATGGGAGCCTAGTGAACTCGATATGATTCAAGGAACTACTTCACAATTTCAATCTTATTCACATCCACCTCAAAGTAATTGGAACACACCCCTTCCTTGTAAACCTTGACCATATCAACCCCAAAACCAATCTTGACAACAAGCTTGGAAAGAGCCTTATGGGAGAAACCCACAGTATCCTCAATATCTTCCATACCCAACTCCAAGCTATCCCTATCATTCATCTCCACCACAACCACAACCTCAACCACATCCATCTCAAAGACACATTCCCACTCAACTACCTATACCACCATTTCCAAACCCACACACGAAAGTAGCTCAACCCACTTACATTGCTGAGGTACAATAATACCAAATATCTACTCTTGATCTAAATGGTATCCATCTTAGCTCAAGAAGAGTATTGCAAAAAGGTGATTCTCTTGATGTCATTGAAGGACAACATTCATAAAAAATAATATTTAAATAAGAAGACCAAAGAATCACGGGTTGCATTTGATGAAGAGCATACATCAAAATCAGAGATTGATAAAGTTACATTATGTTCACCATTATATCCTCCATGTGTTCAAGGCCACAATCAACAAAAAGAGGAAGATTTGAATGTCATGGTAGAAGAGGATACAAAAAGAGATCCAATTGTGCAAGTGAACCAAGAGCATCACAACTATATTGAAATATGGTTCCAAACAATTATTAAGTTGCAACAACACACTCTTCATCAACAGTACTTGATATCATCTTAGTCAAATAAGTTTGTCTCTCATATTCGAGTACATGTTAAAGCATGTCTTGAAGCCTACACATGATTTTATCTGTCATCTTGATGTGCACATGGTTCCATTGGAAGTATTCCTATACTTGAAAGAGATTTTGTTTTTTCAAGTAGAGTATGATAGAAAAAAATTAAAAAAATGGAAAAAGAAAAAAGAAAAAGAAAAAGAAAAAGAAATCTCTGGTGAAAACCTATTTTGAGGTGTATGAGATTGGCTCACTGATTGAAAACCCCCACGAGGCAGTCAATGAGTTTAAGAAAAAGAGAAAATAAGAGAAAAAAGATCCTAGGTGAAAACCTCCTTTGAGGAGCCTAGGCAGACCTACTAGTTGAAAACCTCATTGAGGCAGCTAGTAGGCCTAAAGAAAAAAGAAAAAAGTGAAAAAATGAAAAGAAAAAATGTATTTTCTCCGTGTATCTCTCTTTAATGAATGCAAGTGCTCTCCAACCTTTACAAGTAGCAAAAAAACAAGTTAGCACTAAAAGAAAAAGTTGGTCAAAACCATAATAAAAGGAAATCAAACTTGGAATACCTCCTCCTCTTCTCATATGCTCCAAAAGGACCAAGGTCATGCCAATCCATCATCCTCATCCATTTCCAACATCCACCCATCATTTCCAAGCTTTTCTCATTCATTTTCCTTGCTGTCCCAAAATGCTACAACAAACCCTGTTTTTGCTACATGAAGTCTTGGTTTTTAGCAGGAAATTTGTTTTTATTATATCTCAAAAAACATGCATCCATTTTCCGAGTTGTTTCATGGGGATATGCATATATATGATGGTAACATGCTCAAGCAATTTCAACAATTTCTAGTGCACAATTTGTGAGAAATTGACCTCAATCACCTACAACCATTTTTATTTTTCTTGATATTCGTGCATCTAATGGCCAAGATTTTTTATGGGGAGGTGCATAAGGATGGGGGTAACAAGTTAAAGAAATTTCATGTCAATCCAGTCTACTGTTTGAGAGATATGGCTAAAACAAGTTTGCTACAAGGGTCTGTCCTGAACTGCTACAGGAAATTCTATAATTGGTACAAGAAGTTACAACAAGCTACATGCAAGTGAATCATAGACAAAATATAGTCACAAAGAGACTTTATGCGTAAAAAAATCAATTGGGAGAGTATTCCCATCATTTCTTGCCGCCTTGTTATCACTCCATCTCAACCACAAGGATGTTTCACTCAAACCCTACACTTTGTCACCTTTGTAACATAATTTATTTATTTATTTTTTTAAAATTTTAAAATTTTTATTTATTTTTTATTTTTTATTTTATATATTTATTTTTATTTTATTTGTTTTCTCTGAAAAAAAACACAAAGTTCCTTCACTCCATTTTTCCAAGGCCACACCACTTCCTCATAATTATATAATCATCCTACCTTCACCCTAAGAGCACCTCACACTCTCCCTCACCACTCATACAAAGCTAGAAGCCTAAAAAAAGCAGAGAAAGAGGCTGCTACAATAAAAAGTAACTTCATGTAGCATGCCGTGTGTAAGCACCAGAAAAGCACATAAGATGGTTTTGACAAATCATGGAGACCAATAAGACTTGTGCGATGAATCCAAAGACATTAATGGCACTGAAAAGGGGATCCTCCACCAACAAACTTACACGTGAAGACTCAACAAGAAGATTTCATACATAAAAACTTTATTAGTCAAAGAATCATCATGTTATGAAGACTTGTACAAAAGCAACATCATCAACTACAATACTCACATCATGAGCGTCTCAACAACAAAATTTTATTTAGGGATGTGAAGCAGAAACAACAACAACAAAAAACCCTATAAGACCTCCATATTCAAGGCTGTTAGCAATAGGGCCTCCAAAAAATTATCACATGTAGCTTCAGGATCATTAGCAGTAGTTTTAGAACCACCAAAGGTAGCTTCAACAATCATATCAACAACCTAATTATCACCTGCAAAAACACATCAAGGGTAAGGCTCATGTATGCAACTCTCTAACCGCACCTTCGAATCTATTATAGCTTAAGGAACATTAAAAGTGTGAGAAGGAAAGGTTTTTTTATAGCCAGAATTAGTAGCAAAGCAACCTCAGCCTTATATAGTAGTCAAATCCACTTTTCCAGCAAGACACACACACATGTGGGAGAGGAACAAGACAAAAGTGAAGAGGACTTGAGAAAGTGGTAGTAAGTAGTTAGTTGTGATGGAAGACAAGGAGTGTCAAGGGATAAATCAGGGCGAACTCAGTTAACATAAAAATAACTTTGAGTTTATTTTGTAAGCAATGAAAAAAAGAGAGAAAAAATCGAAAAAAAAAATTGAAAAAGAGAAAAAGTAAGGTGGACCCACGACTTATTGGCATGCAAATATTAGCTATTAAGGCGAAATAGAGCTGCTATAGAAAAAACATATTTGCTATAGGAAAGACAAATTTTCAACAGGAAGCTAACAGAGGGCTGCAAGAGAAATGTTTTTCTATTAGGGTATTGGACAATGATTAATTAATAGTTAAAAGGTACAAGGAAACACAACAGAGCTGCAAATTATTTTCTACCAACATGGTAAATTATCCAAGGGTGAAAGGTATTCAAGTCACCAATTTGATCATCACATCATTCCTTTCTTTTGATCCAGTTTATTGACCATCATTTCTTCCTCTATGAGAAGAAAGAGCTCTTTGTGAAGTGTTTTCAATTCCAGAATTTCATGAAAAGAATCTAGATTGTTAGTTAAGAGTGTTCATAAGAATTTGATGGATAATATGATGTGTCATGAACAAGAATTTGTATCAGCAGTAAGAAGCTTGGAATTAAATGAGAATGACATTGGTAATGAGGTAATGGATACCAAGAAATCCTTATTTTCACAAGAAGAAGTGACATAGAAATAAGAGAAGACGAACCCAAAGAAAGGTGTTTCCCTCACAAATAGAAACCATTACAATTGAAGAAGAGTAGCAAGAAGAGCAGCAGGAGGAGCAACATATGCACCAAAAAAAAAAAAATGACCAGGCCAACATACATGAAGAACCACAGGGCAAGGAGGATGAATAGGTTTCTTAGAGGATGAGCAACAGTCTCAGTAGGGGGGTATGATGGGCCTCTAAATTAGACATAAATGAAGGCCCATCTAACCTTTCTTAGGCACATAAAATGCATATTAAATTTCTCCTTCTAAACTTAATAATGTTTTTGTAAGCTTTAATATGTTCTTAGGAAGGTTTACAGATAATTTCATATTTATGCCTAATATTATTTATTTTTGAAGAATATTGAGAGAATATTGGTCAGATTATGAAGATTTGGAGAAAGAGATAATTTAGGGACTTTCTCCCTACTACTGGAGGATCAATATTAAAGGATAAATGAACTAAATATCATGAAATATTGAGAAAATCTAGATTAATTATGGAACTCCCTTGATTGATAAAATCTAGGAATGTGTTCCATGTCATTTAATGCAGATTCCTAGTGTTGAGAACTAGATCCACTATTTGAGGGATTTTTTGGGGAAAGCTTGCTCCTTTCAAGGATAATGCTTCCTCATCATTTTGTATAAGTACCAATTCTAATTGACCTCTAGGGGCATGTATTTTTTAGTCTTATTGGGGAGAAAACTTGTTGTTTAGTAGCTCCACTTTATTTTCTTGCATATACTTGAATTGATTCAATAATGAATATTGATGCCATTTTTAGCTTCTAAGGCTTGGTTTCTTCCATAGGACTCTGAGTCTCCTTGGGCTTGGCCATCCCAGGAGCCTCAGAGTCCTCTTGCAAAATTTATTTATTGTTGGAACGGGGCTCCCTAAGCTGCGAATTTTGTATATTTTTTGTATTAATTAGTCTAACGTAGGGGTTTTGGGGCAGGTCAAAGCCCCGAACGCATTGTAATGGGTCAAAGGGTAGACCTAGAGTCCGCAAACCATGGTTTTCAGACCATAGGATAACGTAGGCTACATCGATATAAATAGATGAATAGTTTGAGTCTAAAAGTAGGCATGAATTAAGACTGATGCTACATGTGAACTGTTAGATCTGTTTTGGGTTGTTTTCGCTAAGGACTCCTGCTGGATATGTGCACGGAGATCCTCAGTCCTGCTATGTGCGGACCCAACTAGGCTGTGTTTGCGGGCTAGTTTTGGTTGTAACTGGGTTTTTGGATATTAATGTATGCGAAATATAGTTGAAGTATCTTTGTGCTATCCGGATCTATTGTGTTTACTATTGATGCGAATCTATGGTATCTGTTTAAGATGTGAATACATCTGTGTTATCTATTTATGCTGCGAATGTATCTGTAGCTACGTTTATGATATTATGTTATGGTAATTGCTGATACGCACGTGGATGCGAAGGTACTGACTAGATATGTGAATGATAATAGATCTATTATGGTTAAATAATTGATTATACTGTTAAAAGCCTGTGAATAGACTTGCTCTGTGCACATCCGATAAGTTGTGAACGCAGATCTGCCTTAATTACCTACTCTCTCCCAGGGTGCAGAAACTTGGTTCCAACACCCTCCCATACTACTTTTGGGTGAGACCTTGGCCTGCGAAAGTAGGTCATTTCCAAAAGGGCCAGTAGTATAGGGGTTTGTTGGAAAACCTTAACCTCCGAACCTGGGTCAGGACTCGTCAAGACAAAAAATTGTTCCGTTGCCCGGACCGGGAGAATTTTGAGAGAGAGATCAGGTAATTCCACCGGAAAATTGGAGACCTGAGAAGCTAGAGATCAAAGACTGGTTTGAAAGACAGATTCAGGAATTTTCTGTAAGAGAGAATCACAACGCGAAGCTGACAGCTGAGAAGTGGAAGAACAGGTACATCTTCACGAAAGTCTATGAAATTTTCTTTGTAACCTTCGCACACGAACTTCAGGAGTGGTTAGCAAGCCTCATATACTTCCAGACGTGTTGGAAGGACGAGCGGGTCACACAACGGACCCCGTAATTGATTCAACAGTTAGAAAAAGATGACAACACGATTACCCATACTGTGAATCACTGGGTGGATAGCTTGCTAGGAGGATTTGTGATAGAATTGATAGTCAATCAGTTCATATCTTACTCTAAAGTAGAGCAGAGGTTCTTCAAGGGATTCCGAGGTAAGTTCTTGCGAACGTTGCCGCTGCTAATTAAAATATTGTTGTGCAAAAAAGGCATTTTGTGCAGCCACACTGGATGAATGAACTCTGATCAGAGCGAGAGTACAACTCGAAGTGGTAAGTATTACCAAACCAATCGAGAAGGAGATAGATCCGTCTACTGTCTGCTGAGAGAGTCGGCTATGCACATAGGAGATAGTCCTCCGACTACACCACCTTCAAGTCAACATAAAGGTATGAACTCACCCACACCTCCGCCACCACCACCATAAGACGATATGGCCACGAACAAGAAGCTACCTACCTTCAAGGGTGTAGGAGATGAAGATATGGACCGATTTTGGTTTGTAGCAGAATTAGTATGGACTGCACTAAATGTGGCTACTGACGCTGTAAAGAGAGCGCAGCTATCACTCGCCTTTGAAGGAAGGGCCTTGGAATGGTATATGGGGTATGTAGGACAGCACCTAGATCCATCTATTCAAGAAATTAAGACTGCCTTAAAACAATAGTTCTGGAAGCCTAAGTCCTACTCTCAAATTGTGGTTGACTTAAAAGAATTTAAACAGGGACCCACTGAATCGGTATGGGAAGCTGATCAACGATTAAAAAATGTTATCAGAGATGGGTAATTTCATTATGATGATAGGCAACACAAGGAATGGTTTATTGCTATGTTTCTGCCTCACCTACGCAGACCTATGGGTTAGCAGGCGATTGCAACGCAAGAGAAAGCCTTGGAGATTGTTATGAAACTAGAGGCTGCGCCAAGGGACAATGCTCAGTTTGGGGTACAACGAATCCAAGGACAGCTGGAGGTAATGCATATTGAAATCCAGAATCTGTGAAAAGACCGAGGGGAAGAAGCTAGCCCAGACGTATGGTGCATACGATACAAGGTATCTGGCCACACCAAGGATCAGTGCCCACTGCTGGTAGACTACATGCAGGCTGGGGGACCCAACCCATTGCGCCCTAGGGAGGTTCGGGACCAAGTGGTCCGACGTTATGGTGCGCTGATTGTCGCGTAGCTGGACTACATGACACCAACCACTGCCCCCGTCTTGGTGCATATGTTCCAAAATTGAAGCAACAAAGCTGCTGATTTTGCCAATCAATGGGACATGATGAACATAACTATCAGACCTATGAATTAATGATAGACCGGGGAAACCTATACAGGGTACAGGCCGATCCTTCATCACCACTATCACCCTTAGGTAGAGGAGGCTCCCCAGCTAGGGGCAGGGGAAGGGGTAGAGGTGGAAGCGTAAGTCGGGGAAGAGGGCAGTTGATTTGTTATAGATGTGGAGAAGTAGGGCACTTTGTAAGTGATTGTCCAAATCATGCACGACAATATTGTAGGTATTGTAGACAGATGGATCATGTGATTGAAGACTGTCCAATTCTGATAGAAAAAATGCAAGAAAAACAACAGACACCTACGCATAATGTGCAGAGGGTTAAGGCTGAACCGCGTGATGAAGGACCAAGCATTAATGTCATAACGCGCAGCGACATGGCGACTAGGGGAGCTGAGGAGAAATTCAGGGCTGAATCTCTTATCTGAAAAGTAGCTATAAAGCAGGAAAGTTTAGACCTATAAAAGGAGAATGAAACCTTCTTCGCAGCCCACAATGACTTTGCGAAGGACGAGGCACCTACTTCCAAGGCTCCAGTAAACCTACGAACAGACGACGAAGTTAAACCATTCCTATAGGCATGTATGAAGTTGCTACTCAACTAGAAGGCAATGGAAAATAGTCAAGCTCTAATAGACAGCTGCGCAAAAACAATTAATCCCCTCACAGAATTTAAGGATGTACACAAACTTTACAAGTATAAGAAGCGCACTGGGCGGGAGATGCGGCTAACAACGTAGATTAGCGACTATGAAATGGATCAGGTTATCTGGACTTGGGGTCAGATGCGAACGTACTTCGCAAGAAAACTTGGTAGCGGATGGGAGAGCCTAATATGGAACGGTCCACTATACAACTGCATATGGCTAATCAACAAAAGATCATACCATTGGGGAGGATGTCAAAGATTATGGTAGATATCGTAGGCGTTAAGGTACAAGCCAACTTTGAAGTAATTCAGATTGTGGAAGATGTGGACCCTTACCCTGCGCTCCTAGGTCTGGATTGGGTTATAGATATAGGAGGCATTATCAATCTAAAGAAAATAAGCATGGTATTTGAGAATGAGGGTATGAGGGTGACAGTCCCACTAGATCCTGCAGAAGGAGAGCGGTATACAGAACCAATGCGCAAAGAAGAGGATATGGATCACATCTATAAATTAATCGCTCGGGACGAAGATTGGATCAATCCTACGGTTGATGGCATGCTTTACTGGGAGAAGGACAACGAATGCTTCTCTGACTCCGATGGGGAGATCGAAAATTGGCAGAATCGGTTACATGATGTATCTGTGCTGCGATGTCTCAGAATTAAAAAGGGCTTTCGGTGTATCTCCTCAGAGGTAAGAGAACTGCCCTACTTTGATGGTTCTAGCAATATTAGAGAATTTTTGAAAACATTTGAAGTTGAAGTCCCAAGGGAACGAAGGATATGGGCCCTTAATCTAGCCATGCGCACAACCCCTGCGAGGTGGTGAGATACGCATAAGGGGGTATTCCAGGATTGGGAAGAATGTCGCGACATGATGGTCTTACGGTTTGAACCTCTGGCTCACTTGCGCGTAAAGACTTTCTTGGGGCCAGGGGACCCGCGCAAGCACTTTTCTGCATGGATGGAAGAATGGGGTGAAAGGACTACAGAGGAATGGGTCCATATTTTCATTCATGCCTTGGGGCCAATCCCGACTACATGGTATTTAGACGCATAATTACACCAGCGCACCCACCACTAGGAAACCTTGAAGGAAAAGTTTGTAGGGACATTCGGGTTGATAAGAGGAATGAAGGCACTCGATGAAGCTTTGCAGGATATTTATGCCTTAGTATTTGATGAATCACACCCTTGCGCAGCACATGGGGCACCAACATGGGAAACACATATGCAGGATATTGTCAACTGCTGCAATTTATCAATAGAGGAGTGCGATGAAGACTCGCAAAATGTCTCTATCCCAGAGTTGGAGGGAGAGCGTGGAGTTGCTGGACCTCCACTATAGACCGTCGATGTCACTGCGCCTATGAAGCTGCGAGAATTCAACATTGGAATGGAGGCGCAACCTAAGTTAGCTAAAATTGGGGATTACTAGGATGATGATACTATGGGAAAAGTTGCAGAACTCCCCACGGAATACCAGGACTTATTCCCGACAAAATTTTCGGAACTCAAAGGAATTACAGGGGACCTAGGAGTCATGCACATCACTTTAAAACCAGATGTGCGCCCTATGAAGTAGCACTCTTATCGGTTGAACCCCAAGTACAAACAAAAATTCAAGGAAGAAATCGACAAAATGCTCGCCACAGGTATCATTGAACCAGTTGAACAATTATATTGGGTAAGTCCTATGGTGGTTCAGGATAATAATACTAAGGGAGAGATATAGATCTGTGTTGACCTACGCAAATTGAATGATGCCTGTGTACATGATCCCTTTCCTATGCCATTCTCAGATGAAATCCTTGATAGTGTGGGGGGGGGCAGGAAGCATGCTCATTTACGGATGGGTTCTCAGACTACCATCAAATCACAATCGTACTTGAAGATCGTAGCAAAACTACATTTGCCACTGAATGGGGATCTTTTCAGTATACTGTCATGCTGTTTGGGCTCAAGAATTCCCCTGCCATATTTTCGTGGGTGGTGGTCGCAATATTCAAGGAATTCATCCACAAATTCTTGGAGGTATATTTTGATGACTGGATCGTCTTCGGATTGGTAAAGAAGCATGTCTCAAACCTACGCATGATGTTGGATGCCTGTAGAAAGCACCAAATCACCCTGAATATCAAGAAGTGCATATTATGCGTACTATTTTGGATCTTGTTGGGTCACATAGTTTGTCGACAAGGGTTGATGGTTGACCCTTTTTCGACAAGGGTTGATGGTTGACCCTGTCAAGGTGGTGGTTATCATCAACTTGACAGTTCCTACAACTGAGAAGCAGTTGTGCTCTATCCTCGGACACATAGGGTACTACAGGAAGTTTATTCAAGGGTACGCACTGATAAGAGTGCCCATGGAAAAATTGCTGAAAAAGCATCTATCATTCTTTTGGGACAATGAGTGTCAGAAAAGCTTTGAGTTACTTAAGGAGAAGATGGTCTCTGCGCCTATCCTCATCTTTCTTGATTGGGAAATTTTTTTCCATGTTCATGTCGACGCTTCAGGGATTGCCCTGGGAGCTATCCTTATGCAGCCAGGGGATGGGCACATCGACCATCCAGTTGCATTTGCTAGTAGAAAGCTCTCTAGTGCGGAGCGCAACTAATCCACTACTGAATGTGAGGGGTTGGCCATGGTCTATGCACTGCAAAAATACCGATATTATATGTTAGGAGGGCACTTCAAGATGTTTACAGATCATTCGGCTTTGAAGTACCTAGTGAATAAGCCTATGTTTGGGGGGGAAATCTGCCGGTGGCTGCTGCTGTTCCAAGAATATGACTTTGAGATCATCGTCAAGTCGGGAAAGTTGAATGCTGGGTAGGACCACTTATCTCGAATTGAGAGCGATGAGAAACCCACCAACCTAGAAGAAGGATTTCCTGATGTGAAACTGTTCGTGATTAAGGTGGTTGATGCGCACTTCGTTGACATCATTCAGTTCCTGAATACAGGGATGGCACCCACAAAATATTTGGTCCAACAGAAGAAAGAGTTGGTAATCCGCGCAACAGATTTTACCATCATCGCAGGCCATTTGTATAAGCTGGGAGCTGACGAGGTGTTGTGAAGATACGTATTGGAGCATGAAAGGCACGCCATCTTAGCAGAAGCTCACAGGGGCGTAGCAGGAGGTCACTACATAGGGAAAGCAATGGCACATAATATCTTGAGAGCTGAGCTATGGTGGCCTACCTTGCATATTGACTCTCACGACTATTGCAAAGCCTGCGATATGTGCCAAAGGATGGGAAGGCCATCGCGCAGAGATGAAATGCCCCTACAACCACAAATGGACCTACAAGCATTTGAAAAATGGGCCATCGACTTCGTTGGGCCGATTAACCTGCCAGGGAAGAAGACAAGTCCGTGCTACATCATCACTGCAACTGATTATGTAACCAGATGGGCTGAAGCACAAGCTGTGAAGGATTGCACTGCAGATACTGCTGCACACTTCATTTTTTAGCATATTCTAACCAGGTTTGGCCGTCCAAAGATCTTAATGAGCGATAGAGGTACACACTTTTTTAATGAAACAATACAGGCCTTGACTGAAGAATTTCGGATCCACCACGCGAAAATCACTCCGAATCATCCACAGGAAAATGGAGCAGTAGAAGCTCTTAATAAAATCTTGGAGCAGGCACTGACTAAGGTCTGTAACACCGATCATAGCGATTGGGACATGTGCATCTCATCAGTCCTTTGGGCCTATCGCACCACTTGCAAGAAACTGAATGGAAAAACACCCTTTCGGATGGTTTATGGAAAGGAGGCCATTATGCCCATGGAATACATTGTGCCTAGCCTGCGCATCGCAACCTTTACGAACATGGAGAAGCCTGATATCATGGAGGAGTGTTTAGCGTAGCTTGTGGCTTTGGAGGAAGATCGTTTCATTGCTAATTTCCATCAGAAGGTTCAGAAGGCTTGGGATAAGGCATGGCATGATCGACATATTTAACAAAATACATTTACGGAGGGAGAATTGGTCCTACTATATGATAGCCATTTTGAAAAACACCCGGGGAAGTTTCATCAGCACTAGCTATGCCCCTATATGGTAAAAGAAATCATTGATGGAGGAGATGTTCGGTTAGCTACCCTGCGTGGCGATATGATACCAGGATATGTCAATGGCAGTTGGCTCAAACCATACCGGATTAAATGACTATATGGTCGGAGTAGCTGTATGGGGTGGAATACGCGCAGGGGTCAGTCGCAGGTCTGGAAGCCTGGAGAAGTGCACTAGGAATGCAGGGGTGTACTGGGAGTGTAGGAGGTATGCTGGGAGCACAGGGGGTGCGAAAAATAGCTGTTGGAACAACAAAACTGGGTAAAAATAAAATTTTACCATTGAAGGGAGTGAGCGATTAGCAATTAATGAGGCGATTTTCGAAGATATTTTACCGTTTACTTGAAGGTAAGTTTATGATAAACCTCACCCAACCGTTGGGGGACCCCCGCAGTTATAAAAGCAGAGGGATAGATCAAAAGAGGGTTTCGTATATCTTGAACAGTTTGTGCTTTGTGAAATTCAGTGTGTATTGCGCTTTGTTAATGTCTGGGTGTGCTACACCCTCTAATAGTAGCAACCCTGAGTTCATATTTCGTGCCAGAATTATGGCGACCAATCCGGCTGAATCCTCATAGACTATGGGCTTGACGGAGCAATAATATGAGGAAGTATTGGAAGTCGACCCCAAAGTTGAGGAGGTTATGTCCACGCCAAGCCAAGGAAGGCAGAAGGGGAAAAAAAAAGTGCAAGGGTCGGGGAAAGCTGCGAAATGGGCTGGGGTGAAGCCCCGCACCTCCCCTCGAATTGTGAAGTCCCGGTGAGTGGTGCCCTAGGCACATTCGCCTATCCCATTGAAGAGACCTCTACCTGCTCAAGAAGAGGCCCAAATTGCTGAACTGATCAACTGGCTACTGCCCTATGTTCGGCCTCGCAGGCCCTCAACACGCATGCCTAAGAATCTCGATGGTCTGCACACCTATCTGCAAATTCCACTCACTCCGGATGAGGTCCCGATCATTGGAGAACCCTTTGGAAAACTCCACGAGGTAAAATTCGATGACCATAACCTGGCCAATTTGGAGGCCTTCCCCAAATTGACACCAGAGTTATATCTCGAAAGGGTATTGGAAGAATTCGGGCTAAAGATAGTCCCCATGCCATGGGAACACGAGTTGGATGGTTCTAGGATATTAAACCTATTGCATATGCCTCACTTTGGCCACTACAATATCACTGACTGACTTGTGCGCCAACTGCTTGCCCTGGTCCATGATGGCAGTTTATGGATCTAGGATCGCATCCCCATTGATGCCACACTTATTCACCATATCACTAGTCTCCCCATGGAGGGGCTGAATCCTATGGAGCGTGTCGGCAAAAAGTATGAGCAAAATATCTCCGAAAAGGTGCGCAAGGAATACCATGTGGAAAGGAACAGTCAGGGGTTCATGATCAACACCATTAGTGACCACGGTGAGCAGATGGGTACCTTGTTTCTGGGATTCAAGATGATGTGCAAATGTCAGGATGCCACTGTCCCTGTGTATGTAATTCAGCTGGCGGGCTGCTACAAAAAGGGGCTCTGCTACAATTGGTCCCAGTTCTTGTGTAACGAATTTCTGGAGAATGTATGCGAAGCCCAGGATCATGGAAAAGCATTCTGCTACTCTTGGCTACTGCTTCTCATCGTGTTGGTCACATGGGAAGCCCTTGAAGACTCGGTCCTCCCTAAGCTCACACCAGACATGTGCGAGGTGTGCGATATGCGAATTTGTGGGACTCAAAGGAAGCACAACGTATTGAGGAAAATCAATTCTTCTGGGTCCTATTTCAGAGCGGGCTTGGAGTAGCAATCAATTCTCGGTCACACTTGTCGCCAGAATTTTATGATAAGTACAAAAGCATCGCAACGTTTTAAGTAACCATGCATAATTTACAGATCAGAGGCCGCAAGGATCCAACATGGGTCTCACTCCCATACATGGTTGTTGATGAGAAAATTGACCACCTAATTGCGACTTGGCCTCCACACTAGAAGCTTGGATTTGAATCATGTACGAAGGACACTACAGGGACGAGCACCACGAAGGTCACCCCGCCCGACATCACCAAAGAAACTGGAGGACAAAGTAAAGGTATTGGGAAGGAAGTGGACCCAGGATCGCAGAATGGTTCGCAACACGGCAAGAGTATTGGGAAGGGCGCGGAACCGGCATCGCAAAAGAATTCACAGTAGGATCTGGGCGTAGAAGGTCCGGATGCAGGAGATGTTGACTCCCCTTGAGGTACAAAGAAAACTGGTGACCCTATTAAAGGGCCACGGAAGAAGCAACGAGCTCAACGGTCGGAACGCGACACAGGAGTTACGCTGACAAAAGAGGACCTAAAGCAGATTGCAAATGCAGTCACCCTGGCTGCAGAAGACAATTGGATAGCTCTGGAAGAACAATAAAAGGCCATAGTTGATACACTCCAGGCTGAGCTCTGGGCTTTGTAGCTCAAGATTAATACCTTGAAAACAAGTATGATTCAGACAAGGTCGACCCCAGCAACAAGCAGCACAGTAATTAGTACGCTGGAAAGCCGCCTCTGCCCTCTACCGGGCGCAACCATCATATTGAGTCCACCCAACTTAGGAGCGCAAGTCCAGGCCTGCACATAGGTACAGTTGGATCTAGCCCACCTGCCGCATGAACCGTTGCAGATCCTTCATGCATCCCTGTTCGAAGAGATTCAACACAGAGACTGTCAAGTGCACTAGAAGCTCAATACAGTTGAGTAGACAATTGAAGAAAAAATTGTTGAGGTATCCTAGGCACATACTGCATGTACCCTCGCCGCCACGCAGCAGATAGAGTTGGAGCACAAAATTAGTAGGCTTTGCGCAGATGTTACCGAATATATCCCGGCTTCTGCCACCCCCCAGGCCAAGATTGAGGGGTTTGTTGCAGTGTTAAAGGCCTCAAGGAATGAGATCCAGACAGTCAAAATGGATATGGAACAACAGATTGCGCCCTTGTAGGCCAAGTTACAGCCAGAAATGCCACCTGAGGTAAGGGCCCAGTGAGCTGCGCTGGTTACAGAGGCCACCAATGTCATTACAGGTCAAATCGCTCAGGGTGGAGAACTGTTGGAAATAGCTATGCAGCCGTGGACCAAGGTGCAGCTCAACCCTCTCCTATGAGAAATCAACCAAGAGCTATGCCAGAAGGAAGAATTATTTGAACAAATGGAGGCTACACTAACCACTCTGGTCCCCGCTCAGTGCTTGGCCCGACTACGCACCATCCATGCACTCAGAGATGACATGGAAGCTCTTCAGCAATGAAAGAAGACTTTGAGTGATCACCTCAAGCCATGGGCTGATGAGGCCCTCAAGTTGTCTCAGGATGTTGACATCACAGTTAAGCAATTGAACCAGATTTTGGAGAGTGTCACTGCTACTACAGAAGGCCCAAATTCGTAGAAGTTGGTGGAGATAACCCAGAATGTTGTTGCGCAAAGTGAAGGAGTGTTACCCCCGCTGGTGGATGCAATCAAGCAGCTTCAGGCGAAGATGTAAAATCCATGGCCACAGTGACTTGGGATGAGCCACAAGATTATGTTGGGGGCCTGTTGGAACGGGGCTCCCTAAGTTCCGAATTTTGTATATTTTTTTGTATTACTTAGTCTAACGCAGGGGTTTTGGGGCAGTTCAAAGCCCCGAACGCATTGTAATGGGTCAAATGGTATAGGATAATGTAGGATACATCGATATAAATAGATGAATAGTTTGAGTCTAAAAATAGGCATGAATTAAGAATGATGCTACATGCGAACTGTTAGATCTGTTTTGGGTAAGGACTCCTGCTGGCTGTGTGGGTGAAGATCCTCAGTCCTGCTGTGTGCGGACCTCGCTAGGCTATGTGCGCGGGCTGGTTTTGGTTGTAACTTGGTTTTTGGATACTAATGAATGCAGAATATAGTGGAAGTATCTTTGTGCTATCTGGATCTATTATGTTTACTATTGATGCGAATCTATGGTATCTGTTTAAGCCGCGAATACATATGTGCTATCTGTTTATGCTGCGAATGTATCTGTAGCTGCACTTATGATATTATGTGCTGGTAATTGCTGATATGCACGTGGATGCGAAGGTAATGACTAGATTTGTGAATGATAATAGCTCTGTTACGGTTAAATAACTGATTATACTATTAAAAGCCTATGAATAGACTTGCCATGTGTTAGCCCCCTATAAATTTTTGACAAGAAAACAGGGGGCTAAAATGTTTTTGAGCCTTCAAGGAATGAATTTCCTCTGAAACACACCATCCTTGAAGCCTCCTTGTGCCTTTTCCCTTTGATAAAATCCCCTCTGTTGATTCACATTATAAAGCCTCTCTGATTGCAAAAAATTGTGCTCCTAAAGGCCTTCATTTGCCCCTTGTACCCCTGCAGAATTCTTCAATTCATCCCTTTTCCCCTTTTTTCAAAGCCTCCCTTTCACCCCAAAATCCCTCCCTTAGTCCTTCTAAATCATCCCAAAAATCCCCTTTAAACCACACATACACCCTTGGTTTGGCCAAGCAACCCCTTTCTCCTTTATCGTTATCCCTATTTGGCTTTAATTTCATTGAAAACGGGCCAAAAAAACCCATTTCCCACCTTAGGACAGGCCTAGCCCCCTTTGTCCAGCCCCCTAAAACCGTTTCTCACGTGACCTGGGCACTAGAACCTGACGCTAACCTGAAAGGCGCTTATCGCAAATGTGTATCAGGAGCGTTTTGAGCCGTTGATCTATACAGATCGGACGGTCTTCGCAATCCCATCGCGCCCATGGTCCACACCCCTTTTCACCGCCCGATCACATCACAACTGTCCATTTAACCCGCTAAATCAACGGTCCATATTCATCCGCCCCGGTGGTCCCCGCGCCAAAACACTGTGCATAAACCGACCGTATCTATCGCACTGCCTTTGGGAGGTGGGCGGTATTTTTCATTTCGGAGTGATTCCACTCATTGCGTGATGCGTGGCTCCACGCACTGTTCATAAACCGCCCTCCATCACGCGCTATCGTTCTTCCATAGATCCGGCGCGATATTGTTGTACATCGTCCAATCTGTGGCCAGCCATCCGACGGTGTTCACGCCCCCAAGGTGCCCGGACGATAACCAAGGCAAACGCGACCCCTTGCCCACTGTCCATCGCCCCCCTACGCATTTTCAGCCGTCGATATCCTCCTGAGATCGAACGGTCCAGATTTAATGCATGCCCGCCATTGACTCGGTCCCACCACGTCACCCATTTCACGTGTTTTCATCGCGTCTTCGTCCGTTTCCTATATATTTCATTCCAAGGTCAAATTTTAATTTTTTACATTAAAATTTCCATTCTCGCCACCTTCGACTGCATCTCCTACTGATCCACTACGTTTCGCTACAACATCCTCTGCATTCATCGTCCTCATCCGTGCCGCGCTGCCATTTTCACAGTCATCTGCGCCACCCTCCCCGTGCATGTTTTCTTAACGTGTTTTCGTGTTTTGCAGGGTTTTCAGGTGGTGAAAACCTCCTCTGCTCACAGTCACTGTCATGGTGGCGAAGAACAGAGGGAAGAGCATGCGCAGAGATCGTATTTATAAAGAAAGGTCTGGGAAGGTATGCCAACATGACTTTCATTGAAGGAACAGGTTTAAACCCTGTAAAAACCTCCGCAGGGCCATTAAAGCACGAATTTCGCAGTCAGAGGCAAACGTGGAAGCGGCAAAGAGTATAAGTGGGAAAACATAGTGTTTAGGGCCTATCATTGAATATTTTGAGCCTTAATACAATAATTTGAAGGCAGGGGGCTAGATCGAAATCCCGTGGATCACTTAGAAGGTCCAACACTCAGAAGACCATATCATCAGGGTGTTTAAATTAGCAGAATGTTTCCTCCTAAGAAAGGACACGGTACACATTATTGTTTCAGTCTACACTGTGTCCAAGTGAAGTTTTCCCCCCTGACAACAGTCCTATGCCATCAGAAGCATTTGTTACACAGTATGGCAGACCTGAGTCATTGATTTTTTTTTGTTTAGTTCACCAGAATGTTGCAGCAAGTACATCAGAGACATACATTGAGTAAATTGCAGCCTGATGAAGATTACTCTTTCTTCCAAAGAGTACTGAAGATAAATGCCCATAATTTAAACTGAATGGGGCCTCGGCCCTCTTTCTGCTTGAAATTTTTAATGCTGCATTTAAGTTTACATATACTCATGTTATTCGTTTCTCCTATAAGAATCCTGAAGAACATATTGTAAAGGGTTGTTGTTCGGTTGTTGCTGTTGCTGTTAGAGGGATTCATTTTGACTGTTAGAACAGTCTTGGGAGTGAGTAGCAGAGTAGTTTTTATGTAATACGCTGGGAGGAGAAGTTTGGATTGTATTCAGCCATTGAGCTCAGTGTATGTGACTGGTTTTGCACATCAATTAATCAAGCAATTTCACAGGATCCTGGTCTACTACTACGGGTGATGTTTCTCTTATCTTATTGTTTTATTGCATTTTCATGCTGTTCATTGGTCTTCTAGCTCGCATCAGAAATCTGGCATAGGATTTACCCTTGTTAAGTACCCTATGTTTCTACTCTCCTTGCCTTTAATGTTTTCTGCCGATTGTGAATATAAGAGTAAATTCAGCTAATTTAACCACTGTAGCAGTTCCATATGCTGCTAGCTGATGTATGAATTCGGGGTTTGCTGCTTGGATAGTCTTGCTGGTGTCAAAGCATTGAGGTTCAAAGTCCTTCTCTGATCTATAAACCCTGGCTCTGTTAAAACTTATCTCTGTTTTCCCTTGGAGCATGCTAAATTTGACCTACAGTTAAATGACCTCTGGTCCGATCTATAATTTTCCCCTTTGTCCCTCCATTGAAAGCTGCCTATGAGTATGTCCAAGCAGGTATGGATTTAAATGACCTCTGACCTGATCTATAGACATAAATTGGGTGTCTTTCCTTCTTTCAGCTTCTTTCCTTAATGTTACATTCCATCATCTATCTAAAAAGATCCTTTAGTGTAGATGACTTGCCCTCTAAAAGCCTTGGCTATTTGTTTGCAAGTAATTCCCTTTCACGACTCCATAGCCCAATGGATGGCACTTTCTTGACCTATCCTCTTTACCGAAACATCCTACTGCTTTGCTCCCTTTCTTTCCATTACCTCCTCAGTCTATGATCTCATGACTCAACCCAGCAACCAACCAACCAAATTATTTTAAAACCCCCCTTTGTGCTTCATACCTAGCCTAACATCTCATTTGAGCTTCAAAGATATACCATTATTTGTTTTATTGGAGAGATCCATCTCTGGGTCCAGGAGGGCTAGATACTAGGGCCCCAAAGTGGTTATGATGTTGTCTCATCTTTTGGTCTTGCCAATCTGGCCAAAACATGGGAACCCCAACACTATGTGCAAATCTGATAAGTTGTGAACGCAGATATGCCTTAATTACCTACTCTCTCCCAGGGTGCGGAAACCTGGTTCCAACACCCTCCCATACTACTTCGAGTGAGACCTTGGCCTGCGAAAGTAGGTCATTTCTGAAAGGGCCAGTAGTATAGGGGTTTGTTGGAAAACCTTAACCTCCGAACCTGGGTCAGGACCCCTCAAGGCAACATTTATGTTCTTTTCACTTCTTATTCACATGCATCTCTCATTTCTGTTTTGAATGTTTCTGTATTTAGTATTGTTTCTTTTCTTATTGTAGGGTTGAGTTAAATGGTTTAAGTGAGTTATTTTGTAGGTTTTTTATAGATTCAAAAACAATATTCATCCTTGTAATAACTTTGGAAGGTCATCTTAATCATCAAGCTACTTGGATTTGGTTACTAGTTCACGAATATAAGATTTTTGAAAATGCCTTGTAGCGAAATAATATTAAATTTATGCTATATTTTAGAATGGTTTAATGCACTTCATTTGATGTGATTTCACTTGGATTAGGTCATTATAATGTTAAAGTTAGTAAAAAAAATCTACCCCGTTACATTTTCATTTGATTAGGTCAGGCATTTGATATATTAACTAACTCGCTAGTTCTTGAATTTCTAGATTTTAGAGTAGTAATTTTCTGTTATTTTTTAGCACATGTGAACAAGATTATTTTGGATTGATTACACTTGGAATGGAGACCTAATACATCATAATTAATAAAAAAAATTGTCCCATCCCATTTGATTTTGATTTACTTATCCATTCAGTGATTTATCTCCAAAACAAAACTTCCTATAACAAAAACATAACATCCTGTAACACTCTTGTAGCACGTGTAAACTCGACCATATTTGCTCCCAAAGCTTGGTTTTTGTCTCTTAGGATTAAATAATGAACCCTAAGATCTAAATCCATGATTGAGGAAGAATAAACACCACTTATGACATGCATTTTCATAAATTAGATTAGGCTTATTTGTTTGAATTCATGCTCTATGATTTCAATTACAAACAGTTGTTCTTGCCTACGATTATTTTATTTTCAAAGCAACACTTCCATTTCTACAATAAGTTTAGGCTTTGATTTCATGACATTCACTCCATTACGTCAGATCAAAAAAATAAGAGCACATTGTATGCTACACATATAGTGTTGATACCTACTAAGTTTGTGCGAACCCTGGGTTGATAATTAAAGTTAGTGGCCTTGGGAGTTGCAACATTATTGTCGCAATACTGAGGCTCAGCACCAACTGGTGACCAACGCTGACCAAATTGGAGCGAACTATAGGTGGTCACACCCCAGTAGGCTTGCAAGGAGTTTTGGTCCTAAAAGTAGCTCATATAGGATAGTTTAGGGTTGAAATTTTGAGGGATGAAAGGTGCATGCTTAAGGATTTGTTCAAGATGATGAGAAGGGGAATAGGATGTGAATTGATACCATTAGGAGGCTCACTTGATCTGATGTGAGAAAATGGCCTATAACATAATGCCCCCTAAAGCGCAAAGTTAGAGATGCTGAGTGATGACTGTAGTGCTTTACTTTGTGACAGGTAGGGATCAAGGACAACTAACGAGCTTCATCTGTTACATACATTTATTGTGACATTCTTGTTGCCGAGGGAGGCATACCCATACTCAGGTCATAAGATAACATAACATGTGTAATTATCAAAAGACACGTCCATAGATGTAACTAATGGATTCATGACTGAATGAATGTCTATATGATCACAACCATCATACATTGTGATCTTTGTATAGCTCCTGAAATCGCAACTCGGATGGATGAAACTAGATCTGGGGTCTCTATCTCATTCACACAGCCAACTAATGTATGAGTCTAACCATGTGAATCAATGATTTGTAGTCAAACATGGTAGACACCATCTGGTTATCGACAAATGATGTAAGTCGTTAACAAATACGAGAGAAAACATCGATGATGTTAGTGGCTCTCAAGGTACTATGGTACAATCGGTATGGTGTGAATGAATGAGATGATGTCAAACACCACAAAAAATATTTCGGTCAAAGGCCATTGGTGTAAACCTATCGCTGAGAGCAAGGAGAATTTCCATTGATGTATGCAAGCACCAAGGTACCAAAGGGGTGTTCCTAAGTCAACTTCCTAGATGATGTGTTGATGTCGATAAGAAGCGACCAATCGTAGGAGGACCTTGATGTATCCCCAATTAACGACACAAAACGAGTATCATTATTGATACAGAATGATCAAAATGATGTTGATATGGAACTAGATTAGGAAAGCCAGACACGAAATGAAGGCTTAAGAGTGTTATTGTGAAGATCAATAGAATGAATTCTCTTGAACATCGGTGACATTGAATGGAGTTGGCAGCATTGACCAAAAACCGTGATGGAGGCTCTGAAAAAATGGTATGATAACCAAGAGACAAGAAAATTACCTGACCCAATGGACACAGAGATGAAGTGGAAAAGTGTCGTGTTAAAGGGTGACTCGCTGCCATTAGCAAAATGGAATCCCCTGTTTTCCCAATTTCCCCATCCATACTCATTAACACCTCTTTATTTTTTAACAAGCTTGAGGAGGATAACATATGCTTGATCTGTAAGTTCATCCTTCGGATGAATCCCTCTGAGTATATTTAACGAACCTTGAGAAGGAGTGGTTTGTACTTGTCATCTTCAACAAGTTCATCATTGTTTGATGTTTTAACGAGTCCAGGGAAGGTAAAACTCAACATCTTTTTCATGTTTAGAGAGTTTGAAAAAGATTCAGAAAAGAAAACTCAACATGTCCCTTTTTCTAGATAGTCTCTTAAGTCCGAAAAGGTAGAAAACAATACTCAAGAGAACCTCTTAGCCATGTTCGACTAAGGTATTCTTTTTTCGTAGTTAGTCTATCTCGGTCCAGAAAAGGGTTAAAATTATACTGAGTAGACGTATTTTCATTTATTTTTACGAGTTCGAAAAGACAAGTGCTCAACAATATTTTAATGTTTTTGGAGTCTGAAAAGAGCTGTAAGAGGACTCCTCATGGAGGAATGAGTGGTATATAGCGTTAACAACTAGTTCTAGTCATTATTGAACTGCTCAAAACATTTAGAGGTCAAGAGGTTGGCTAATAAGACCACTCATCATAGTTATTCCTCATGAAAGAGTAGAACAAACAAGTGAAATCATATGATCGGCAAAGAAAATGGTGATGATGGAATGATAAAACCAAGGCTCATCTAGTAGAAAATGGCTGATAAAATGGAAATCGCGGGAGGCAGGATTATAATGATTTCATTTTTATAGAAACTCGAAACACTAGAAACTATGCTTGAAATGGGTTTCATTTTTCACAAGCTTGAAACATGAGAAAAAACTATGCTTGAGAGTGGTTTCATTTTTATACAAGCTTGAAACGGAGAAAAACTATGTTTGGAATAATTTTTCATGCCCCTACCATAATAACTCAATCCGAGGTACATGATCCCCAAACTTAATTTCATTCACCGAAGTATACTATTGGTTACTAACAGGTGGATGGAATGGAGGTTCATTTATGAGATCAAGTGAAAGACTCGAATGGGAATTTATGAGATCTAATTGAAGAATCATATTGGAAGGGGATCTGTTTCAATTTTTAACTAGCTTGACACGGGAAAAGAACTGTGCCCATGACACCTTGTTTCATTTTGTAATGAGCTTGAAACAAGAAAATTAACTCTGCTCTGACACCTTGATCATGGCCCATAAGAGGCCATGGCTTCCAAGAGGTTCTCATCAGATGGGAGAACAACACTCTATAAGGGATACATATCAAGGGATATAATGGAAATATCAGGCTGCAATGCCCCTAGTACATGATGCATTATATCAATGACTATATCATTAGTAGACACAGACATGGAACATGTTCCCACATAATTAACATGTGGTGGGTGAGATACCACTTGCATATAAGGACCATTTAGGGAATATTGTTGATTGGGAGTCAAATTAGGTCTAATGAATGAAAGTTGGTCAATGGTCATGATTTTTCCTTCATGCGGGAAACATATCACATGAAAGGGAGAAGAGACAAAAGCTCCCATGACATACACATAGTCACGCCCAAGGAGTAAATTAAAATTCAAAGGGCCTTGGACTAACATCGCATCGATATAGAAAATCTTTCCTCCCAAAGTAATAAGAAACTTAGGAAGGATCCCTAACGGTTGATTGGTTCCTATATTAAAAGCCAACACATTGTGGGTAATGGGAAAAAGATGTGGAAAACCTAAATCTTTCCAAGCAGTTGAGGACAAAATACTAACAAATGCACCTTCATCTATTATTGTGCTAGGTACGGGTATATTATAAGCCTGTAATGTGATCTAAAAGGACACATAAGAAGGAAGATTATAGCTTGCCATTCGACTCCAATCAAAGGAAGTGACTATACTACTTATATGGGGTGCCAGGGGAATGGTACAATTGCCCCCTTGTGTTATGGAAATGGGAGAAATTCTCCCCTGCACCTTGGGAATGGGATGATTTCCCTCTAGATCATTCGAATATGAAGAAACAAGAAAAAAATGAATGGTATGAAGTTCACTCTCTATGGGAAAGGTACCATCAACTGAAGGTGGAATCAAGTCAACAATTTTCTCAACCAATGGTTGTTTAGAAACAAACTCATGGGATTCACGTTTAGAGAGAGTGGGATTGGCTAGAGATGGATTCTGATCAATCACTTCATCAACTAGTGGAGGATTGGGAGAAAGATTTTGGTAACCATTTGGAAGTCATGGATGAGTTTCTGTAAGGTTTTCCAACAATTTTGAGGCCTCATCCATATAAGGACAAAGGTGAATAGGATGATTCCCTTCACAAAAATTATAGGGAAATTTGATTTTACCCTTTTTCCCATGGACCTTGTTTGTCATCAATAATTTTTGCTGATCTGAAGATGACTAAGTACTTGTCCCAAATTTATAAAAACAGGATTTGTGAAATATTGTGAGTTTTAGAAATATCACTGCCTTCATTATCCTAAATAAAAATGTTTCACTATATTTTTCCCTCTCTGCCTTCTAACGTTCACCTCACTACTCCAAAAGGACTTCATTTTTGGGCCTATTGACCTCATTTTTCACTCCCCCTGTTGTACCTTAAGAAACAATTCCTTGGCTGCGAAAAGGAATCCATGCTTAAGACATTCTAATAATTATGTCACAGAAATATTGATCCATGTTCAATCACCTCCAGAGTTCAATCATTGCATCTTCAAAATCAAATGCTATAAACGATCCACAATGCTATTCTCTGCTGATATAGAATGAAATGTTCAGAAGAAGAATGAAAGGGAAAAGCCCAAAACGATATGCTGTTGTACAGAATCTATCATCTCAAACTTTAGAAGAATTACAAGAAAAGAACAGTTAAAATGAAGGAGCACCTATTAAGGGTTTTAACTCTTATTTACACACGCAAAAAGAGACCTGCTGCTTCGATACTTCATTTTATTCAAGGACTGAAAATACATTATGTAAACTAGGAGACGTAACAATATCAACAAATGCTAGAAGTTTGTTTTTCCTTCATTAATCACTTGAAATATCAGTACAAAGATCACTGTCTGGAGATCTGAAAAAACAGGAACCCCCGCTCCTCCTCTTATCTATGCTTTTATATCTGCTCTTTGATCTAACTAATTATGATCAGTTTTAAAACTGATTCTTGGAAGTTCTAGAATTATTTAAATCTACAAAATATCTTTTTTAATATTATATATATTAAAACATAATATAAAACCGAAAATAGAACCTTACTCTAACACAAGCAAAAGGAACCAATGGTACATTTTGGGTCCCATTACACCCATACGTACCAACAAAGTCACCCATGGTTTTTGAAAACCCAAGAATTCCTGCGGGAGCAATGATAGCGGTTTCTAAGAAATAACCACGAGATGCTGCAACGCACCATAGCCGTCGATTTTGAAGATGGTGGTTTCAATTAAACCGTTTTGCAGGGGTGCTATCTCCCATAAACTCTGTTTAATTTATGATGCCGCAAACCATTAGATCTAAGCCGGATGATCTAACAGGTACAACAAGATGCTTTGCTTTTGTTGCTTCCCCTTCAGTCTGCCGAATTGTCTACTTTGGCCTGAATTATTTTAATCGCTCGGCAAACGCCAAAACTGCTGTCTCATTAGCCCCAATTTCGTTTTTTTTTTAAAAATTGGATGCAGCCCTTCTCGAGGCAATCCCTTTGCTCTTTTTACAGATTCCGTTGTAGGAGTTGGTTTTATAAGCCTAAAGAGAACTTGAATGAGAGTAGATTTGCCACTTCCTGTGCGCCCAACAACTACAACCTTTTGTCTTCTGGGGAACGTTAATGTGAGATCTCTCAAGATAAATGGTAAGTGTTCCACATAGCGGACCTCTAATGCGTAAACTCATACAGTTGCGACAGGCTAATGAATGTGAGTTCGGCCTCGCGCCTCGCATTCATACTATATTTCCTAACGCCCCATATGGAAGCCCCACACCCACGACGCTACTGGTGTGTTTGGGATTTGCTTCTGCACCTGGACGGAACAAACCCTGGTGTTTCTCTCCTTTGTCAAGATATTTAAGCGGAGATATTCGACTCCATATACGTCTGCTTCATCTGGCTGTAGGTTTAAAGAACGACAGCAGCTCGCTTCGAATTGAGATTCACTGTATATGAGAGCTTTGTCCCACAGGTGAGCACTAAGCATGTGAAATAAGATTCCAGGTCTCTGTGATCTCTGTTCCACTGGTGAGAGACAATGATGCCAACATTGTCTAAGGAAAAGAAAGCGCCTTTCAAAAATGATTACTTTTTTCACCGACGAGATTCCAAACTCTCCATACCAGAAGCTACTGTAATCGAGCCTTAAGTTGCCTTAGCTCTCATGCTATGGCTGCCATTGGGTGAGTTCATGGATTCTAGTGTAGTGAATTCATGGCTTCTAAGCTCCTCACGCTTTCACTTATCAAACCTGTGAATTCCATATAATTTTTGCTAGTAAGACATTGAGATTTAATCCATATGTTACTACTAGCCCAACAATGCTTGGGTCAATCACAGCTTTGGGAAAGCTCACGACCACCACTAAGGAGAAGGAAAATACAAAATTTGATAGGAGATTTAATCTAAAGCTAAGCCACTCCATAATAGACATGTTATAAAACCATGGTCTTGAATGATCATCAATTAGGGAAAGATTTGTGTTTATGAATCACAATTCCTGGTTAAAAGCTCTCACTGTGGCAACCCCAGAAAGTGATTAAGCAAAATGGTGAAGCATCGGGGCTCTTCGAATTCCCGTCAAGTGAGCAAGTTCTCTAGCAGTTGGTATGTAGTATCGCTGATACCATATGCAAATGGCAGTCACAGGTACAAATATAACAAATACCTGCCATGCTGCTTGTGACATAACTGCCATAGTCCCCAATATCTGTATTACTGAAAAGGCAACCCAAACTAATCTCATTGCAATTTCTAAATCCAACCCGCTTTGGTCCATTGATGCCCTGTTCAAGATCCAGCCTGTTGGTGTCGTATCAAAAAGGACATGGGGGCATGGAAAATACTGTCGAGCATCCCCGAAAAGAGTTTTTGAGATGTCAGAAGGCCCATTATTGATACCAGTAATGCTCGGATCAATACACACAAAGAGCATCCTATTGATAATGCAGTGTACACTAGAATGAGGACACCAGTACTAATTGTAGGATCTATATCTAGTGTGGGAGGACATGCCGATGCCATCCAATAGTTGCTTCCAACTTGTAGAACCTGAAAAATTGTCTGTGACAGCAACGCAACTGGAACCAATCCACCACCATACACTGCTGTTAAGTAAAACCAGTAAACCTTTTTATTAACACTTCCTGATTCTCTCTCCTCGTTTCAATGTCAACACGACCCATTCTCTTTCTCGGTTGAGGTTGGGGTGCTTTCACTTTTTGAGAAGGATTCTTGACAACTAGTTTTGGAAGGTTTGGATTAAGTGCGATTGCACTCAATCTCACCACTTATTTTAACAATTTGCGAATAATTGTTCGTCAGCAACCTTAAATTGCCAAGAACACATAGACACTGGGTGATATTGGGCTACAACGAGAGGCGATGTGAAGTTCATCGCCCATATCTCACAATCTTGGAATTCATGTGAGTTGCGATGCAAAGTAGCGATAAATTCAAGTGGGACCCAATCGCATATCGCTTATCGCAAGCTCAAGACAAAGTGCGATAAAGGAGTTGAATGTGATGTAGCTCAGAACCATTATTTAAGAGATTTCAATTCCGAGTGTATGTGATTTCCCTTTTTAAATCGCTTTGGAAAGAAAAGGAGCCATATAGCAAAGAACATTTGAAACGTCGAAGTGTGATAAAGAGAGTGGACGCGATAAAGATCAAAGCCGAAGCCTAAAGCATTTCAAGTACAGAAGTATGTGGATTTTCCTTTGTAAATCGTTTGGAAGAGAAAAAGGAGGATTATAACGTAAAACAAAAAGGAAAGTTTGAACGCAGGTAGAAAAGCTCGGGTAAGGACCCGACACAGAGAAAAAGGTAGAACCAGATGTTTAGAAGAGTAGTGAAGGTTGAACGTTGTGGGCAATGGTCGAGCAAAAGGAGATATGATGACACTGTTAGAAATGCAATAGAATGGGTCAAGTCAAACAAAATGAGCATTTATGTAGCAGAGCTATACTATAACAGCAGAAACTGAAAAGACAGTGACAGCAACAGAAAAGACAAATGTATGGCGAACCACGAGCTGAAAGGGCTAAGTGAAATGTATTATTGTATCTGTAAATGTAAATGATTTAATTATTTTTATTGTATGTGATGCAAAGGCAAGTCTTCGTAGGCAAAGAAAAACTCCACTGTAATACACAAATATATACATTCTATCATATCATTCTGAATGTGCTGGACAAGAAAATGAGAAGGGGGAAGGCAAAGAGTCATACCTGTTCATTTCGAATTCCCTGTGGAATGCAAACAATTATGAGGTGATATCTATAAATAATGTTACCAGCATATGCATAAGGATAGAGAGAGAGAGAGAGAGAATGGAGAAAGAGGTCAGAGAGTGTAAGAAGAAGAAGGAGCAAAGGGAGGAGTTGTGAAGATCTAGAGATGATATAAAGCAAACTTGAAGGCTGGAAGGATAGCAGTAAAGAAGGAGGAAAATAGAGCTGATATCCAGGTAAATCAGCATATGATTTTATTGTACATTGAGGAAGTTGGTGATTCCATATCAAGTTGTAGCTTGATAGATGTCGAGTTGTAGTTGGCTGAGGTAGGAGCCTCCTATAGGTTGTAGCTTGAAAAAAATAGATGGGAGTTGGAGATTCCTTGCAAGTTTTAGCTTGCAGAATTGAGGTAGTAGCCTCCTGTAGGTTGGAGCCTACAGAAAATAAGTGGTGAGAAGGATTTGGAGCTTGCCTTTGCATCACAACAATAATAAGATGTGGTTTTCTCCCTTATGGGTTTCCACTTATATCTGTTGTCTATGTGCATGATGATTATGTGTTGATATTATGTATTTAATCTTCTTAATACCTGCTTCTCACTTATTAAGATTGTTGTTCCATTGTATATTAAGTTGATCACGAAATGAAGATGTAAATAAGTGTAAAAGAAATTTCTGAAAAATAAAATAACTACAATCCTTGTTTGTAAGCGATACTACATGCAAATCATTGATCATACCTTTATATTTTGACATTCAAGTCAATGTACTATGTTTTAAAATCAGCATAGCTAATAATATATTTATGTTTGCATGAGAAGTTTTCAGTTAACTCCACACTCTCTCACATTGGTGTCCCCTCCATATCACACTTTTCACATTGGAAATTGAGACACATATATATCCTCAACATAATACATCCCTGGAGGTAAATCATATTTCAATAGTGGAATATTTATCGAGAATGTATTCTTTTGCAATTGTATATAAGCATAATAGTGTCCTTTTAGCAGGGTCTTTACAAGTCATTTGGAAAAAATTTCACTCAATGTGAAGCAGAAGGTTTCCGCAAAATAACTTTCTATTAGGTGTGCTATGATGTCTTCTGGTACTTGTGTTATTTTCTTTGTCTTCTGAATTTTATTGTGTATGGTTCTATGGAGAAACACATGTCCTGAAAAATACAGATTCTTAATGGAACTTCAAATTTCCATTTATATTTTTATTTGAGTATAAGTTTTCATCCATAGCCCTTCACAAGATGGTGTTTTTCATTTGTTTTCTATATTCCTTTTCCTACATTTTCTTTTGTGTAATATTTGATCAAAAATAGTTTCATAATATTGTTATTTTTTCTCTGGGCCAATTTTTTTGAAAAATATCTCTCACTAGTGAAATTTAATAATTCATTTTCTATATTAATTTTGTGGTCTAGATGCCATAACTATTCACAATGTTCTTTCACTTCTTTCAGGTTCTTTCCATTTTTTGTGCTGTAAGTAATTTTAAAATGCTTGAATGGAAACTTCCAGGATACAATCTAAGTAATTCATATTGATAAATTTAAATCAAAATAGAAAATATTTGTGGTTGTGGGAGTGTGGATTTTACTTTTGAAAATTGGCCGAAAGGGTATTTGGAGGGTGATCTGCTACTTATAAAAGACTTCTAAAAATTGAAATCGACAAGACAGAACTTCGAATGTAGAATATTATGATAATGACAACCTTATGTTTTAAAAACACTTTCCAACTTGTTTTCAAGAGTTGAACCACCTTAATTTATTTTAATAATTCAGCTGGGAGGTGTTACTTGTGTTCATCCAAGTTTTTGTAATGCAAAAGTGAAAGAGTATTTGGAGATAACCCCCAAATTTAGGGAGATTAAATGATATGTAAAAATAAATATACATCTAATTGTATTTGGTAATAAAAAGTTTGATAATGGAAGGAAACATAGGTTAGACTCATGGATTTTCATCTCCATAACCTTGGATACCCAATTTACATATTTGAAATGTCACTCATTAAAAGTAAAAATTTTTGCATCACATTTCACTATTTGGGGACATTGCAAATATTTCACTTAAGGTTTCATTGTCATGGAAGTGTAGGAAGTGTGCTCCAAACCTTGGTGAATGTTTCATTGTGTAACATTGGGTTGTACTCGACATTGGATCAATGTTGTGAGTGTTGATGATGCCTTTTATGTTGAGATTCAAGAAGATGATGAAGCTTAGTGAAAATCAGTCACCTTCACTAAGTGGGCCCGCAGGCTATTTTTAGGTGTAAGTTTATTTTTAGACATGGTGATCATATTTCAGAAGTTGTAGGATGCTATTTGTGGATGGTTGGTCAAGTTGGAAAAATAGATGAAATTCTATTTTTAGAATATTGGTCGAAGTCTATTTATAGATCGTTGATCTAAAAATAGATGTGTCGATTATTATTAGCCCTTAATAATCAGACTCTAAATATAAAATTATTCTCTTGGAGCACTTTATTTCAGTATACAGTTCTGGCAAATCAGTGGGCTGAATGAATTACACAATTCCTAGGGTTTATTGGTGGCTCATGCATGAAGACTCAGTTAGAACTGAAGTGGCAAAGTGATGACAAAGTTGGAAGAGTAGTTTATGGAGTTGTTATTCAGTTTAACTCAGTTGAGCTAGTTGTATCTATTCTAATTGAATGATACACTAGTTAGAGTTAAGTGAATTAATTAGTTAATTAATTCACAACTAATAACTCAATAACAACTGAATAGAAACAATAGTTAACTATAGTGCATGTCAGTTCTAGTGGAGACCTAGTGGAGAGGTAGGTGAAAGGGTGAGATGGACTATCTGTTGCGACTATAGTGATGCATTGATTGCATCACACACACATTGGAGTTTCCAATGAGGATTGCTTAGTCAGGGCAAGGAAAATTAGAACTCATTCAGGGGTCTTCGTTCAGCAGGGATTGCGCAGTGGAGGCATGCTATCAGGTGGCAAGAAATCAGTGCATGGATTTTCAGATTTCTTCATGTTAGTGTGTGACGATTGATTGTACTGAGAGCTTGATGCACTAATTTTTTATGATATTTTTACATGATATCCATGATACATAATATATGATAGTTGAGGTTTTTAGCTTTAGGATTTCTCGTTAAACAACTGTGTTATGTGTGATTGTTTTTATTGCTTCATGTGTTTGCAATTGAGTTTTAAATTTCCGCAAAAGATTAACAGTGGAAGGATTATGTATTTAGAAAGAGGATAAATATTGTTAGATTAGGAGAATTTGGATATATACATGCATATGTTATATAATTTCTACATGGTATCAGAGCAGTGTTAATTCTTGAAGATTGCAATTGTGAAGAATTGTCGAGTTTGTCCTGGTCGAAAATTTGAATTTGTTGTAGAAATTTCTTGGTGCGACAGTTGAGTATACATTGAAATGTATTTCAATGGGTTGCGATTGGAGTATGCCCTTGAGGGAATATTGAATTACATATCCTGGAAGGATAGGATGGAGGCGGTGCTGGAAGATAATGGATTGAAGGAATTCATTGATAGCGATGTTCCTAAGCCTGGTTCTAGTGATGCTGCATTACTTGATGCATGGAGAAGGAAGTTAGAAAAGACAAGGAGAATTATGTTGGAAGGTGTGAAGGACCATATTGTGTCCAGCCTTCACAAGAAAGCCACTTTATTTGCAATGTGGAAGGCTTTGACATATTTTTTCCAAAGCAGCAGCAACCAGAGGAAGTTGGCGCTGAAAGATAAGCTCAGAAAAATAAAAATGAAGAACGGCGATAGTATTCCAAAATATCTCATGAAGTTTTTCCACTGTAGGGATGAACTAGGAAGTGTGGGGATTACTATTTATGATGACTTGGTGAGCTTGGCTCTCATTGGGCTTTCGAAGAGTTGGCATAGCTACGAAGACTCTGTCAATGGACGGGAGAAACTGCTGGGTTGGGAGTGACTTTGGTCGGATCTTGTGTAGGAGGAGATAAGGCGAAGTACCAGGGATGGCTCTTCATCAAATAATGAAGATGAAGAGAATTGTGACTTGGATGCCAAATCAAGGAAGGGGAAGGGGATGAAATCCCATACAAAATCTGAAGCTAAAGGCAAGAAGCAGGATTTGTCCAAGGTGAAGTGTTTTCACTTTCACGAACATGGGAATTTCACCAGTAACTGCCCACAGAAGAAGAAGAACAATAAGGTTGCTAGAGATGTAGAAGGTGAGGCCTTAGCCTCGCAATTTGAAATTGATTTCTCTTTAATTTCATGCTTGGTTTCAATCTCAATGGGATCGGGGTGGTATCTTGATAGTGGTGCGTCTTTCCATATGACGAGAGACAAGGAGTTGTTTAGTGACTTGGAGGAGGAGGATCTCCAAATGCATATAGAGATGGGAGATGATGGTCAATACAGTGCAACCAGCATTGGGACCATTACTTTTTAGATGGAGTCAGGTAATCCATTTCTGTTGAAAGATGTTATGCTTGTTCTAGGTCTGAAGAAGAACTTGGTCTCGGTCGCAATGTTGGAAGACAGAGGTTATGATGTTTTTTTTTTAAATGTAAAATATTTCCTCCGAAAAAAACAATGGGTCAAACCAAGAGGATATGGATTCAAGTTAAGAATCTCTACAAGCTGGAGGTAGATGGTTGCACTGTAATGATGGGCAAATCAGAAGAAGTGTTGAGCTGGGATGAGGGCGAATTATGGCACAAGAGATTGGGCCATCTTCACCATGGCGCTTTGAAGATTTTGCAGCATATTTCTGCTGGACTTCCCAAGGGTACTCTTGCACAGTCAGATCAGTGCAAGGGATGTACTATGGATAAGTTTTTGAAGACCACCTTTCATGAGAAGGAGAACCATGCTTCGGTGATCCTGGATAGAATTCACACAGATGTGTGTGGACCTTTCTCGGTTTCTTCAACAACAAAACACAAGTATTATGTTATATTTTTTGATGACTATTATCGTAGGTGCTAGATATTATTCATCCAGAAGAAGAGCAAAACATTCTCAAAGTTCTATGAGTTGAAAGCATTGTTGGAGAAGGAGTTAGGGAAGCAAGTGAAAACTCTACGGAGCAATAATGGTGGTGAATATATATCAAACGAATTCAAAGGCTTTTGTAGCAAAGAAGGAATTCGAAGAGAACTCATAGCACCTCATAACCCACAGAAAAATGGGGTCATGGAGAGGAAGAACACAACTATCGTGGGTGTTGCACGAGCTATGATGCATGACCAGGGCCTATCGATGCACTTGTGTGAAGAAGCATGCAACACTGTGGTTTATGTGCAAAACTGTTTTCCTCATAGAGTACTTGGCATGAGTACACTTGAAGAAGATTTTACTAGTAAGAAGCCTGCTATTTCTCATTTGAAGATTTTTGGCTCATCTGTTTACATTCATGTGACAAAGGATGTCATGAAGAAGCTGGAGCTGAATGCAGAAGTTGGGATATTTGTGGGGTACACAGAAACACCCCATAATTATTTTGTGTATTTTCCAAACAGTAGAATGAATATGGTGTGATGGGATTTAAAATTCAATGAGGTGAAAGCCATGAATTTTTCGCTTGAGAGGGAGCTACACTTGCATGCAGAGGAGGAAATTCGTTGAGCCTCTAGATGTGGATCAGCCGCGGGAGGAGATTCATGGAGTGGAGGAGTCCACTCATGCAAAAAAAAACATCATAATTATCAGAAATCGTACCACAGAAGCTGAGAGACTGAAGCTTGATGTGGCACAGAATGAAGGGGTACCTACATCATAGCGCAGACATAGATAGTCACCTGGCCTATTTACTAGATACATGGCTCTCATGAATAAGTGTATCATGATAGAGCCATCTTCTTTTGAATAAGCAGTGCAGGAGCCCACATGGGTATATGCCATGGTGGAGGAGTATGACTCCATTGTCAGAAATAGTGCTTGGGAGATTTTAACAAGGCTGGTGGGTAAATCAGTTGTAGAATCAAGATGGATCTACAAGGTAAAGAAAGCTGCTGATGGGAGCTTTGAGAAGTATAAGGAAATATTTTTTGCTCAGGGATTCTCACAGATCGAGGGGATTGATTATGAATAAACCTTTGCACCTGTCGCATGGTATTCTTCCATAAGGACCATCCTTGCTCTCTCGGCGCGAGATGGGTTGGCACATTCATTAGATGGATAATGAAGATTGCATTCCTTAATGGGATCATTGAGGAATAGAGTGTACATTGTGCTTTGAAGGATTTGAGATCTTCGGTGAGTCGCATGTGTGGAAACAAAGATTCATTGTATGGGCTGAAGCAAGCACCACGTGCTTAGTACACATGGATGAATATTATTTCACTGAACTTGGCTTCACCAAGAGTGAGGTGGATGCAAACCTATACCAAATTATGGTGGAGGGTAAGCTTTTAATCATTGTTCTTTATGTTGATGATTTAATAATAACGGGTGATGAGAAGTTGATATACTCATGCAAGGAAGATCTTGCAAAGGATTTTGAGATGAAGGATTTGGGCCTCCTTCATTATTTCCGTGGATTGGAAATATGGTAGTGGGAAGGTGAACTGTCTGTGTCTCAAGGCAAGTATGCTTGGGAGATACTTGAGAAGTTTCACGTGCAAGGATGCAAGCCTATTGATACTCCTCTTCCAGGAAATTGGAGGAAAGAAGATGCTACATTGGCAGAGGTAGTGGATGCCACTGTTTATCGATAGTTGGTGGGTTCGCTCATGTATTTAGTTAATACAAGACCGGAAATATGCTATGCGGTGAACCAACTTTCACAAGCGATGTTTAAGCCTACCACACTCTTTTGGAAGGTAGGAAATCATGTCCTGAGGTATCTCAGGGGCCATCTGAGTATGGATTATGGTATAGACAGACAAATGAAGTGAAGTTGCATGGCTTCACAGATGCAGATTGGGTAGGCAGCCCAATGGATAAAAAGAGAACATCAAGAGGGGTTTTCAGTATTGGATCTACAACAATTTCTTGTTATAGTAGGAAACAAAGATATGTGGCACTCAGTTCAGTAGAAAAAGAATACATGGAAGCAAGTCAAGCTGCATGTGAGGCTATATAGATGAGGAAGATCCTGGTTGGTTTTTTCGGTTCACATTTAGCTCCTACAGTGATACATTGTGATAATCAAAGTTGCATTAAACTCTCGATTAATTCTATGTTTCATGATAGATCTAAAAATATTGAGTTTCCCCTCTCTTCGCAAACTCCTGATGAAACTTTAAAGTAATAGATTCTGTGTTTACAACATATTATTTTTAGTTTCCTCTCTCTCCATGAATTTCCTCTGAAACTTAAAAGTGGTAGATTCTTTGTATAAAACATATTACTTTTAGTTTCCCCTGCAGTTCTTCTTTTCATTCACACATCAGTAGTGAATGGAATTATGAAATATTTTATTATTCGAGATCATTAAGGGTTTTAGAAAACTAGTGTATAGAGGGATAGAACAAAGACCTCATGATAAAATCATTTATGTGACACACTTTCAAAATGTCTTAAGCACTGATTCCTTTCACAACCGAGGGATTTTCTCTTAGGATACAACATTTTGTGGCGTCATTTTTGGGAACGAAGGCACGAAGTTATTATTCGTTGGGTATTGAAATCTATTTCTTGATGGTGAACAAGATTTATATGGTTATATGGTTTTAGACCAAAGACTTTGTTTACAATACCAGAAAATCAAAATAACTACAATCCTTGTTTGTAAGCAATACTGCATGCAAAACATTGATCATACCTTTATATTTTGACAGTCAAGTTCAATGTACTATGTTTTAAAATCAGCGTAGCTAATAATATATTTATGTTTGCATAAAGGAGGTTTTCAGTTATCTCCACACTCTCTCACATTGGTTTCCCCTCCAACGTCACCTTTCACAATGGAAATTGAGACACATATATATCCTCAACATAATACATCCCTGGAGGTAAATCATATTTCAATAGTGGAATATTTATCGAGAATGTATTCTTTTGCAAATGTATATAAGAAGAATAGTGTCCTTTTAGCAGGCTCTTTACAAGTCATCTGGAAACTTTTGCACTCAATGTGAAGCATAAGGTTTCCGCAAAATAACTTTCTATCAAGTGTGTTATGATGTCTTCTGGTACTTGTGTTATTTACTTTATCTTCTAAATTTTATTGTGTATGGTTCTATGGAGAAGCACATATGTACTAGAAAATACAGATTCTTGATGGAACTTCAAATTTCCGTTTATATTGTTATTTGAGTACAAGTTTTCATCCATAACCCTTCACAAGAAGGTGTTTTTCATTTGTTTTCTATATTTCTTTTCCTACATTTTCGTTTGTGTAATATTTGATCAAAAATAGTTTGATAATATTGTTATGTTTTCTTTGCACCAATTTTTTTCAAAAAGGTCTCTCAATAGTGAAATTTAATAATTCATTATCTGTATTAATTTTGTGGTCTATATGCCATAGCTATTCACTATGTTCTTTCACTTCTTTCAGGTTTTTTCCATTTTTTGTGTTTTAAGTAATTTTAAAATTCTTGAATGGAAATTTCCAGGAGACAATTTAAGTAATTCATATTGATAATTTTAAATCTAAATAGAAAATATTTGTGGTTGTGGGTGTGGGGATTTTATTTTTGAAAATTTGGCAAAAGGGTATTTGGAGGCTGATCTGCTACTTATAAAAGACTTCTAAAAATTGAAATCGACAAGACAAAACTTCGAATGTAGAATATTATGATAATGACAACCTTATATTTTATAAATGGTTTCCAACTTGCTTTCAAGAGTTGAACCACCTTAATTTATTTTAATATTCAGTTGGGAGGTGTTACTTGTGCTCGTCCAAGTTTATATAATGCAAAAGTGAAAGAGTATGTGGAGATAACCCCCAAATTTTAGGGAGATTAAATGATATGTAAAAATAAATATACATCTAATAGTATTTCATAATAAAAAGTTTGATAATGGAAGGAAACATAGGTTAGCCTCATGTATTTTCATCTCCATAACCTTGGATACCCAATTTACATATTTAAAATGTCCCTCATTAAAAGTAAATTTTTTTGCATCGCATTTCACTATTTGGGGACATTGCAAATATTTCACTTAAGGTTTTATTGTCATGGAAGTGTAGGGAGTGTGCTCCAAACCTTGGTGAGTGTTTCATTGTGTAACATTGGGTTGTACTTGACATTGGATCAATGTTATGAGTGTTGATGATGCCTTTTATTTTGAGATTCAACAATATGATGAAGCTTAGTGAAAATCATTCACCTTCACTAAGTGGGCCCATAGGCTATTTTTAGGTGTAAGTCTATTTTTAGACTATGTCTATTTTTAGACATGGTGATCATATTTCAGAAGTTGCAGGATGCTATTTGTGGATGGTTGGTCAGGTTGGGAAAATAGATGAAATTCTATTTTTATAATATTGGGCGAAGTCTATTTATAGATCGTCGATCTAAAAATAGATGTGTCGATTATTATTAGCCCTTAATAATAATCAGACTCTAAATATCAACTTATTCTCTTGGAGCACTTTATCTCAGTATACAGATTTGGCAAATCAGTGGACTAAAGTAATTACACAATTCCTAGGGTTTATTGGTGGCTCATGCATGAGGACTCAATTAGAACTGAAGTGGCAAAGTTATGACAGAGTTGGAAGAGTATTTTATGGAGTTGTTATTCAATTTAACTCAGTTAGGTGAGTTAAAATTAGTTGAGCTTGTTGTATCTAGTCTAAATGAATGATAACCTAGTGAGAGTTAAGTGAATTAATTAGTTAATTAATTCACAACTAATAACTCACTAACAACTGAATAGAAACAGTAGTTAACTACAGTGCATGTCAGTTCCAGTGGAGACCCAGTGGAGAGGTGGGTGAAATGGTGAGATGGACTATCCATTGTTACTATAGTGATGCATTGATTGCATCACACACACATTGGAGTTTCCAATGAGGATTGCGCAGTCAAGGAAAGGTAGATTCGAATTCATTCAGGGGTCTTGTTCAACAGGGATTGCACAATGGAGGCAGACTATCAGGTGGCAAGAAATCAGTGCATGGATTTGCAGATTTCTTCATGTTAGTGTGTGACGATTGATTGTACTGAGAGCTTGATGAACTAAGCTTTATATGATATTATTACATGATCTCCATGATACATCATAAATTATAGTTGGGGTTTTTAGCTTCAGGATTTCTCGTTAAAAAACTGTGTTATGTGTGATTGTTTTTATTGCTTCATGTGTTTGCAATTGAGTTTTAAATTTCCACAAAAGATTAACAATGGAAGGATTCTATATTTAGCAAGAAGATAAATATTGTTAGATCATGAGAATCTGGATATATACATTCATATGTTATATAATTTCTACATTTTAAGAGGGATTTTCCTATTAAGGGAGGCCTAAAACATTGTAATAAGAATTTATCACAGGTGGTTACATCCCCATAATCAAATTCATTATAGGGGTTGATAGCCTTGTATCAAGGATTTGTTACCTGGGTCGGCATGGTTGTAATAAGGAACTAGGGATGTATATAAAATAAAGGAGGAAACCTAAATCATATTTAAGGATGTGTGTGCCACCTCTAATTGTGTGCAGAAGATTGTATGACAATCAAGTCCACACCACAAGTACTGTATGTGCCACTCGAATATGTACATGCAACCTAGAAGTAGATGTGTGTGCCTTGGATACCCAATTTAAAATTTACACTTTTCTTTCCAAGGTTTAATTTGTATTGTGAGACACCATAGGGTTGGTTGGGTTACCATGAGATCAAAAAAGATTATCACCACTCAACATAGCCTTGCTCAATGACCTAACTTAGGCTATGCCCTGATCATGAGTATTTTTTGCCTAGGCCTTGTGTTTTAGGAGAATCTATGCTCGTGGTGCTGGAACTTATGTTAAAGTCACCAAACCATTTTCTACCAGACATGGGCCCTTACCTTCTTGATGGTGGATGCATCAAGGCATAATTCCTCCTCACTTTCTTCTTCCTAATTATAGTCTAATGATAGTTTGCAGTGCATTCTTTGTTATTTCCTTATGCTTATCCTTTATTAATGTCAGACGTTTTTTGTAGTTTCAATATTTTATATATTTTATCATTCTTTTGAAGTAGCCTCTTGCATTTTCACATACTATCATCACTAATTGTACTTCATTTACCCTTGATCAAATCTAATAGATTATGGTTTATTTAAGCATCATTGTTCTTGTGGAGATTATGTGTAACTTTGGAATTCATATCATGTAAAGTTTCTATTTGGGTTATTTTATGTCTAATTAATCCAAAATTGTTACGACACAGCATACATGGTGTTTCAGAAGTCTAATTATTAACACATTAAACTATTATGAAATAGGAACTATTTTTCCATTCTTAGATGGACTTCATATCGAATGCATTTTATGTCTATATAATTCATCATCGTCTAGATATATCGGAAAAATTTACGACTATGATTGAAGTAGATAAAACACTATTTCCTATACTATTGTGTAATGGAAATGTACTATATCAGGGGGATCTGAAGGTGTGTGTGTTTTGGTCAAGATAAATGGCATGGTATTCAAATGCATGTTGGTGGTGTTGTTAGGAGCTAACGCCAATTTTTTTTTTCGTGGTGCAGGATGGCAGACACTATGCTATCTAGGAAGATCCTTTTAAGAAGCCTTGATATCTATTTGCTTTGGTTACTGGCCAATTAGTTAGCAGAAATGATACATTCATTACACAATCAGGGCGCCAACTTTCACTTCGTACTTGGACTCCTGCAAATGATATATCAAACACTGCTCATTCCATGTATTCATTTACATTTTAGATACAGTCACTTCTGAAGTAATTAAGATTACATTTGAATTTGTTTCAATATGTTTATTAATATTTCTTTTCTGTCGAGGTCTTTGATCTGGAATATGACCTTGATCTATTTAACATCATGGAAGTACCTGATTTTAACATATAAGATATATGTTGATTATAGATATAGGATAAATACTCACATTTTATTAGTGTACTTTAGGTTTTTCTTAGTTTAATGCATTTCAATAGCAGGCCAATGATAAAACCTACACATTTAAATTTTCAAATAATGTAGAAATACTGCCATTATAGTCCTTGTACATTGTAAACATGAGGGGAATTTATATTCAAGTGGAGTAGCTCGGTGAATAATATGGAAGTCTGAAGATATCTTTTCAACTAATTCTTTATTGTTTACCTACTTTCCATTATATCTCCTTTTTTTTCTTTTATTGTCTGGGTACCACCAGAGGAGTGATGGAGAACAAGAGCTTTAATGTAGAATTCCTTTTCCACTCATGTCTCTTTTTGTTGAGTGTGTGATATATGTTTTAAAATTTTGATATTTTTATGACTCATTTCCATTAGATTTCTGAAATGAATCTCTCATTTTTGTATCACATTTTCAAATGCAGATATTTAATTTAAAGCTTGTTTTGGCATCCCCACAAATTGCAACAGATGCAGACTATGCTGTTATCTTGGGTGTTATTGTCATACAACTAAACAATGTTTTCTAGTTGTATATATGTAAACATGTTCTGTTTGCATATTCACCTAACTTTTTTTCATGTGCTCCCATGTTTGGCAGTATTTCCACAACTAGACTAGTAACAGGTAAACTGACATATATATATATTATTTCTTCATATGAAATGTCATAAATCCTTATTATGAACTTAGATGTTGATATGCCATGTATTATATATACATTGTTATTTATGTTTTATTATGTACTATGTTGAAGGTCCATTATGCATGTATTTAATTGTTGGCAATTGTGTCAAGGGTTTTAAGCCACATTCTATTTAATAGTTCAATGTTACTCATATTCTTCATTTTTTTGGATATGTTGTTTTTCTATATTAACAAAAGATGGGGGAATTAACAAGGCTTACTATTTTTTTTCCATAGCATCCTAGTTCTAATTGGCCTTTGTGCCAAATTTACAGGGTAACTGCTGACATTGGTTTCAATTAAGTTTAAAGGAAGGACTTACAGTTTTCACAGATCAGGTAACATTAGAGGAAATCTCAGCCTAAAAGTGGCCTCCTAAGGAAAAATAATGAAATAATAGTTATGAATTTTGGAGGGAAAGGAAGAAAAGTACTTTTTTTTAAAAATTGTATTTT